>AYEL01078545.1:0-49584 GCA_000484575.1 Olivierus martensii
TTCAATTAGTTAATGGATGATTTATTGCGTGGTATAAAATGTAGGTTGGTATAAAATTTCGATTAAGAAAATATCATTAAAAAGTTGGAAAACTCCCATGTCTAAGTAGTTTAACGATTTGGAGCATGGGAACTTTTATTTTTTGTAAAATTTTTCGTGATCGCATAAATAGTAATTACGAAATTCTTCGAGAGCACGACATATGTGACCTAATAGTTAATCGATTTTAAGAGTTTTCTTATTAATCTTGTTGCACGATTTTTCGTTTAACATTACTTTCAATTTTTACCAAATTTTATTTATTAATTATGTATATAATACCGAAATAATATGACTTTGACACGAAAATTTTGGAATAAAAATTAATCATAAATATTTGCATAAAACAAACATTTATTTCAAACCAAGGATGTTTGCTTCAAACTTAATAGAATATTGTCAGTTATAATAAAAATTATTCTTCAAATTATTGATGATAATATTAAAATTTTTGATATAGAGAAAACTAGAGAAAGATAGGCCATTCTTTTAGAATTTTGATTTTAAAATCATATATTTATGCAAGAAATCTGTAAATTTTTCCAAATAAAATATCATTATAAATGAGCATTTTGGTATTAAACAATAAGATTAATAATATTAAAAACATTTATAACATCATACCAATTGAACTGTTTTACTCCAGAAATGGGCCAATGCAGTTATTAAAAAATTCTTGTTTGAAAAATAGTTTGAATATAAACTTAATCATTATGACTTATGGTGAAATAATCAATCTAAGAAACAATATATTTATTTCAGTTAATATTTCAAATACCATTAGATTCTCAAAGTAAGATTTATGGAAGCTTATATCATTGAAAATGAACAAACAGTCTGTAAATTGTTTATGCTATTATATTATTTATAGTTACGCTATCAATTATGGCTATTGTAAATTAGAAAATTAAGATGAAGAGGATTGCAAAAACATTTAAACATCTCGTTTAATCTTCTTAATCCATAATACATTCTCTAAAATATATGTTTCTTAAAACAAAGTAGTGTGAAATACAGAATGCCGAATTTGGCAAAATAGTACCTCACTATATAGTTTTCTTGATGAGGGATGTCACATATTTTATTACACTTATATTCTGGCAGCTATATATTGTATTATAAATTCAATGAGAATTATCAGCACGGCTAAAAATTTTGAACATTTTCTGGAGGGAAATGAATAGAAGTCATCCATGAACAGTCTGTTTCAAATTAATGGAGTACGTATTTGTCTTCTATAGATTAAGATGCTTGAACTACTACTATTCTACAAAAAATGCCTAAATCCATCTTATCCCACCTTACTATAATATACAATTGAAAATATCTCTGTGATGAATTATCACGCTATTATTTTTATATCATTAATAATTTTCTGATCAATTTTCAATTCTGTCAAGTCTGTGCCTCATTTATTTAATTTTCAAAGTACAATATATGATTTTTATAGTATTTAATCTATTATTAATATTTAAAAAATTAAATTGTATCGAAAAATTATTAAATGATAGAGCCAGCACAAAAAATAAAAAGTATTTTAAATCAGAAAATGAGAGTATGAATAAGAAAATTACATAACAAATGCTGATTTTGTTGCAAGCAAACATATTTAGACATTCTTTTAATTTTAAAGATTATTATGATGGAGATAGAGATGACAATTTTAAATCTAAAAGAATTATTATAATTCTGTGATTAAATCCAATAAATTATTTTCTAATTCAAACCATTACGATTCGCAAAATTTCGATTACTCAGTTGTATTAAATAATTAATGCTAATTAATAATTCAATAATGAATGGCATGTCAAGATATCAGTTTAATTCTCTAAATAAGAAATTAAATGCTGTTTTTTTATTTTATTCCTGAAAATATAATCTCATAACATAAACATCTCATATAAGAGTGGAGTGAAATGAATAAAATAAATTTGACAAAATTTACACTGTTCCAACTAAGTTATACTTTTGTGTTTCAGGTTTTAATTCTAAGTATGATATTGCATTTATATGCAGCAATATAAACCTGCATTAAGAAGATTAAGTTTAAAATCTATTTTATCAAGTCTGTGCTTCATTTAAAAGGAAATGTTTCTTTTTATATGTAAACAAATTAGATAATAACATGAAGCGTAACAATGTAAAAGCGGGTTATATTTGCAATAATTACAAAGAATTATTCTAGTGGATCATTTGATTGAAATGAAAATAATAAACAATACATGCAACGAAATAACTATCTGTTTCTATCATGATCGACTACAATTTTGATAAAGTAACAAGCAATTCTGAAAGAACTAAAATCGCCTACTTTCCAAACGTATATGATCCGCTAGACTCTAGCGGATCCCAATAATATACCTGAATTCTATTTAAATTGGATAATATTTACCTAATATATCATTTTGACAAACAAACGATCTGTCTGATATGATCGAATATCGATCATTTTCAATATGATTGATTTCCTAGAGAGTTACAATATTGTGTATATATTCCATTCAGATTGGATAATATTTATCCAAGATATTGCCCAAAGATCGATGAAATACTTTTATTCATATTGAACTGATATTAATGAAGCGATAGGAAATATATGAAAGAAAACTTATGCAAGGCGAGTAAAAAGGAATTTTCCGTACGTGGTGTTCGAGACTGCATCACATATTTAATTCAATTATTTAGAAAGGAAGATACTGCCAATTTAAGACGATAAGTTCATGCTTAGAAATTTCTATTAATAATAGAGTTTCGGCGCAGCTACCACTCAGGTCCTATCGATAAATTCTACGGTCTGCGCATGCGCGAAATATCGTTGCTTTTTCGTATCTGTTTCGTTCGTAGCAAATGCCTTCCAATGTTATCAGATACGATAGAAATTTTTAATTGAATAATTGGTTCTCATTTTTATACTGTTCCCTGTTCTATACTCGCTCATTAGAAGTTATTATTATTCATTCTTAGATAAAAATAAATTCAAATATATTTTATAAAAACATAATGTCATTTGTTCTCATAAAGATGATTACTTTCTCCCGACTGAAAAGACCTTCTTTAGTTATTAAATTAACAGAAATATTACGATTTAAATAATAGAAAGTTTCCGCACTGTTCGAATCGGTAAGTCCACGATCTGCGCATGTGCAAAAAAGTTACAATAAACAACTTCGCACAGGTTGTTTATTGTAACTTTTATCCGTACCTGTTTCGATCGTACCCGTTGACCGAAAAAAACTGCTTTTTATCGTTGTGTTTTCGGGAGGTCTGTGCATGTGCGAGGTTGTTTATTGTAACTTTTTCCGTATCTGTTTCGATCGTACCCGTTGACCGAAAAAAACTGCTTTTTATCGTTGTGTTTTCGGGACAATTAAGAAATCGTGTCTTTGCTGTCTGATGTAACTAAAATTCGCCGTCAGAGGTTTAATGTAATCGATGAAGTAGTGAATGAAAATCTTTTCGCTTATCTCTACAAATGGAAATATATGAAAGAAAACTTATGCAAGGCGAGTAAAAAGGAATTTTCCGTACGTGGTGTTCGAGACTGCATCACATATTTAATTCAATTATTTAGAAAGGAAGATACTGCCAATTTAAGACGATAAGTTCATTAACTTATGTATTCTTAATGGGCTATGACGTTTCATTCGTCATAGACTGGTCACGTGACCTAGAGAGCGCGGACTAAGATACTAATGGCAGTACTCCGCGACACGAAATAATCCGATCGGATATCATTCATTATGAATTACTGAGGATAATTTCAGGAATATTCCACCGCTAAATCGATTAAATATAAGGTAAGAAAGAAATTAATAAAAAATTATGAAATAATTTGTTTTTTTGGGTCGGAAATTCGAACTAACCTAGAGTTGCGTAAGCGACTACCGATAACTTTCAGAAACGATACGATTTTTCGGTTTTTTTTAATCGATCGGAGCTGATTCGTAGCTGTGCGGAAACTGTCTAATAACTTTGATATTAAGTACTGTATTTAGATGTATTATGAACAGACTTATGATTAATGGAATCACATAAAGCAGCTAGTATAAAATTGGGCCCAATTGAATGTTTTACCATTGTGGCCTACCTCCACTTGTGCTTAATGAAAGTGGAAAAAGTTAACGAAGTGCAAACGATTGCAAAAGAAAAAGTTTAAAAATTTACAACTTGGAACCAACTTCACACCGGTTATAAAATTACCACATTACGAATTATAAAAAATATTGTATGCATAAATTAAAATATGAAAAGTATAATAAATGAATATAATTGTATTTTCTAAGTCTATCTCACTGAATAACTGAGAAAAATAAATAAAAAGCTAAATATGGTATAAATACATTAAAAAGCTATTAAAAATTTTATTTTACAATATCCAAATCTGAATATTATAGTTTCAAAGGTTTAAGAATTTTTTAAATCACCATACTGGTTGAGAGCACATTATTGAGTATCTGTTTGTATCCAGTACTAACTTTTATAGGAATTCAAAATTTTTGAGACTTTTTTACTTAATATACTTTAAAAAATTAAGGAATTTTTGTGACATTTAACAGGATGCTCAAACTATCATTGATAACTATTAATATTTCATCAACTAATTCTATCACTATAGATATTAAAGCATGATAGGAATCAAATTACCGAAGTTTCCATCTTTAAGTTCCTCCTATTTAGAAACAGTCTTTAATGGATGGGTGTTGAAAATTTTGTGATGTCACGAAAAAATTTCGCAATGATTGCAAGACTATAGTACTTATACTTTCTCCCTAATTAGTTTTGAAATATTTGATTAATTTTAGTCTGATATTAGATAGATTAATTAAAGCATTAAAGTCGATTTTGAAAAAAGATTGATAATACCGTTCCGTAATAATCTGCTAACAAGAATGAACATTCAAATTTCTCGGCTTCCCCAATAAAGGTGATATGGAAAATTGAAAATGGATTATTAAATAATACAATTATTTAATAATCCACCCATATCTAATACTCTGGAACCGGGAATGTAATGGCGTCAGATACATAGTTACTGAAAAACATACAAAAAACTTTAGGAAACAGTAACCTAGACTGGAATTATATACAGCTTTTAATGAAAATAAAGTGATATCTATGTTTGAAAACAATAATAATAAATAAACCGTATTTGCGATTATGATATCCTGATTGCGATCAGGGGCGCCGAGAGAAATATCGGGCCCCAGTACGAAGTAGGTTTTGGGCCCATATATATATATTTTTTCTTTTCTTTTCTCCTCTGTAAGATATCAAAACAATACATACTGGCGGTTGGATGGCCGAGTGGTAACGCGTTGGCGTGCCATGCAGGAGGACCCGGGCTTGCAACACGGTCTAGTCCCGGATTTTTTCCGGATGCTGGACCGGGCCCGGCCCGGCGATTCCCGTCCTTCACCATCCGGCCCCCCTCCACAGGTGTGGGTGGGGCCGGATGGCGAAGGACAGCTCGTGTTTGAAACTAGTCCCGCCCCATTAGTGATATCCCTGATTGGAAAGGGGGAATAAAATTTGCAAAAAAATCCATACATACTACATATTTTACACATAGATTATTCAAAATTTTATTCACTTTAAATTCTGTTTAAAAAGTATATGCAATTTGAGACAACCTCAATTTGAAATTGAGGTTCGACAAATTTTATTTTTTAAATTATATTTTCGAAGAAAATTTTTAAAATATCGATTTTTTTCGAAGAAACGTCATAGACTCATGGAACTAATTTTGGAAAATGCCCCAACTTTTTTTAAAACTTTTATTTCCACGTCGGTTATAACGAAAAAATCTTCCGGTCCCAATCGTTCGTTAAAAACGTATTCCACTGTATCTCATTCCTCTAAAAAAATTTGTTGTGGGCCCTGTCGATCTGTCAGTTCCTTCTCTGTTTAAATTAAATGTTTATGTCTAATTATCATAATTAATTCTTATTTTAACTGTTTAGAAACAAAGATTTTTCTTTACCTTACATTTTTATAATAAATTTTATATATCCTATAATGCGCAGTTACTTGATTAAAAAAGTAGAAAAAATTCTTTGTAGGAAGGGCCCCTCAATCTTCTACGGGCCTGGGGAATTTGTCCCCATTTCCCCCCGTCTCGACGCTACTGATTGTGATATGCCAATGCGGGAAAACGTCAGAGAAACAAAATATATATTTTGTTTAGATAGACTATCATTCAATCATGTTAAGTAATAACAATTTAATTCGCACTGATTTCTCTCTCCCTTGATAAGTATTATCCGTTCGAAAAATACACCATTATGTCTTTGTAGATGGACTCTACAGCACGAAATATTGTCAAGATAAATATAGTTAAACTTGTGTGTGAAATTATGAGGAGGGAATGAAATTGTATTTTCACTCCCCCCTCATAATTTTCGTTCTACGCGACTGCTTCGCTCGCCTCATCCTAGATCCGGCATTGCTGGACATGTTCAGAAAGTAGATGTTGGTTTTTCTAGAATCATAAGAATTGTTATAAATTCAATATGAATATAAAAATTATCTGTTATCTGCATTATATACTTATATTTTAGATAATTTTATTATCCAGATATCCATTTTAATAAGAATTTAATGTATAATTAAAAAATTTTGGATGAAATAATAGAAAATGACTGATTTTATAAAGGAATTTTCTTTTACAGAATAAATTTTACAGCAATCATCTTCTTAGAAATTCTTCATATACGCTAAAAAAAAATTAAAAAAAACTATTGTTTCTTTGTAAAAAATTAAAAGATATATTCGTATTTTACAGTGCCGAATATCACATATAAAGAATAATGATCTTTTACAAAAACATTTCGGGCAGAGAATTAATTAAAACGGATATCCATTTGTAAGAAACCGGGGAAAAGAAGAATTCATTAACTCAGATTCATTTTCCATTTGAGAACGAAGTATCGATTGTTTAAGTGAACAGATAAATTAGAACTTTAAATTTTTTTATTACAAATAATTCAATGAGACTCGGCATCTCGACCAAAAATTAATAACAGTATTGCAGAAACTCAGAATTTCAGATTATTTCAGACTTTAATATAAAATTCATATTGTATTTTCGATATTATTTAATTATGAAAGTTTGTTTTCTCAATTAAAAAATATATTATTAAAATAACCGATCTAAACGGAATTTTACGATAGTGAACATTTTTATATTATTTGAATTAGTTTTGCAATAAAATAAAATGAATATAAGACTATAATATATTTGTTTGATAAAAATTATTTACATTATAAAAATAATTATTATATATAATATTATCGAATGACAAAATTATGATAGATAAACATAACAAATTAAAATATACCATCATATGCATTAACAAACTTATTATTTTAGTTTGGCATGCACATTTTAATTTAAAATAAAATGGAATGAAGATACAAAAGCTGGAATGAATGTTAAAATATAAACATGATATTAATTCAAGAATTAGAAAGTAAATGTGTAGAAGCAACAAAGATGTTGAGAAATAATAAATGATGTTAGTAGAAAATATATTAAAATATAATATGTAGGTGGATTAATTATAAATTGGTTATATATCTTGTTTAATGCATGTATGAACGAGAATTATACAGGGTGGGCCAAGATAAACCGAACCCGACATGGGAAAAGATTACTTGGTTGAGTTTGGTTTATCTTGGCCCACCTTGTATAATGCCATTAAATAGTAATGGTCCTTTATGCCAGATGAAAATTAATAAAAATGAATACAAAAAAATATGTGGGCGATTGTTTAATAAACATTACTATGAAAAAATGTTTTGGAAATATAGCATTTGATAAAAAGTATCCAAGAAAAAGCAAAATCTAGAATGTGCATTATGCCATGCAGAAAGTATTATAAGAAAAGAGTTAACTGTTTTTTTTTTGTTTGTTTTTTTAATTTATAGAAACAAATAAAAGTAATAGATATAAATTGTGAAATATTCTGTTCAAATATGAAGTTGATGATTGATTATTAAATGCATTAGAATAACTGAAATGTTGATAGATTAAAACCGAAAAATTAATATTTATTTAGTAAAATTAATATACAACTTATATAAAAGAATTTTTCAGTTTATTTTTAGCTTTGTCTAAGCATTTAGATCAGGGGTGTCCAACTTTTTGGCTTCGTTGGGCCACATTTGAAGAAAAAAAATTGTCTCGGGCCGCACATAAAATATATTTAGATATTCCAACGATAGTTCTTAAACGGTCGAATGACCACGTGGTAACGTGTTGGCATGTTATGCAGGAGGACCCGGGTCCGGCCTGGCGATCCCCGTCCTTCACCATCCGGCCCCCCTCCACGTGTATAGGTGCCCATGATTGGAAGTGGCCCCGCCCCTTAGTAATATCACTGATTAGAAAGGGGCGTAAAAAAGATAGTTGTAAAGCAAAATTTAGTAAATAAAACTGGCCCCTCCCCTTAGTAATATCACTGATTAGAAAGGGGCGTAAAAAACGATAGTTGTTAAGCAAAATTTAGTAAATAATGTACAATATATGATATCCACCATGACAAATAAGCAAAAATGTCATAGCCACTTTTCGTTCAGAAATTTTTTAAAATCATTGAGCAGGCCAAGAAGTGTAATCACTGAAATAAGAAATATGTTAGAAAATGGAAATAGGAAATGTAGATAGGTATTTAAATAATAAAAATTTCATTAAATACATAAAAATCTCAATGTTTTAAACCCGCGGGCCGCGGGTTGGATAGACCTGATTTAGATAGAGTTATCTACTCTTCGTCCGATCTTATAATCAGACTTTCGATAAAAATATATTTCAGGTCAAGTTTTGTGAATATGTGAATAATTTTTCATTAAAATATTTAATTAAACTTCTTTTTTTTCAACTTATTTCGTGAAAGTATTATTTCTAAATTTTTATTTATTATTGCTGTTTTATTTTAAAAAGGCTCATATCGGTATAAGATTTTATAAAATTACTTACATTTGAATTTTTTTAACTTATTTCGTGAAAGTATTATTTCCAAATTTTTATTTATTATTTCTGTTTTATTTTAAAAAGGCTCATATCGGTATAAGATTTTATAAAATTACTTACATTTGAAGTATATTTTGAGTTAAGAAAATATAAAGTACCTATATATAGAATATACAAAAATTTATAATAAGATTAATCATAAAGTGTATAATACTTTCCAGAACTTCTATGCTTTAAAATACAATATGATGTAGTCTTTAGTAGCTATGTTTCTTCATTACTTAAACTATCTATTCTACTGTTGATAGAATGATTTTAATATATATAAATATATATTAAATATTTCTGTTTCATCTGAAATATACATATATATTATATAGTGAGCATAGAGCGAAAATATTCTTATCAATTAAAAATAAAATGATTCATTCTTTAAGTTACTTCAAGAAATTAGAAGTTTCTCTAAATTTTGAGGAATATCATTTAAAATTTAATAAGGTGGAATGGGGTAAGGGCGTACTTGGGGGAAGTGCATTATCGGGCTTTTATGCTTAGAATATCATTTAAAATTTAATAAGGTGGAGTGGGGTAAGGGCGTACTTGGGGGAAGTGCATTATCGGGCTTTTATGAAATGTGAAAATTTATTTAAGGATTATTCATTTATTTTTAAATTAAATTTAATATAGTATAGTATAACAAATTTCAACTAATTTTTACATAATTTTATTTACTGATAATAAAATTTTAATACTTCTATTTGAATTTTTTTAATTTGAATTCTGAAAATCTATTATATTTGAAAACTAAATTAATCTTTATTAGTCTTTAAATTGATATAAAAAAAACATAAACAGCACTTACCACAAGAAAAGTTTTATTACATAAAATCATTTTCAACATACTTGTGAAGTCTTCAGTGCAGCTGAAGGTGACCTCACAACTGGGTCAAAAATATTTTGAATTTAATATTGCCAAATTAATCCCTTGATATTAGATTCAATTTGAGTATTTCCCTTGAAATTTGGTTTACAAAAACATTTCTGTAGAAATAAAAATTTTCTCCTGGTTCATTTCTAAATTAATCAATCTATTAATTATTTTTCATATAATAATCCAGCCTAATTTTAATATACCGTATATACTCGTGTATAAGCTGAAGTTTTCTCCTCAGAAAAAATTTCTGAAGTAGGGGGATTGGTTTATACACGGGTCAAAATCAAACAACTTTTTTGGCTGGAGAAATTGAAGTAATAAGCAAAAACATAACTTACTGAATGTCTCCTGAAGACCAAGAAGGAAATTTTGCAATACTGTAATTTATTAATACAATACCAGGCAAAATTTTATCTTACTTTGAAGCGATCGAGCACGTCGTGCCGCCAATTCCAACCTGCATCTATATACCATAATCAGGTAAGCGACGCCACACTGCACGATATGACGCAACGCGAAAACTCTCAACAATCAATCAAGAATCTTACTTAGGATTCATATTTGGGTGAAAAAATAAGTCGCTTTCCTGTGGAACCGAATATTGTGAGTTCAAGTCGCGCTTACTTAATGGTTTTGTTTTGTTTTTTTAAGTGAATAAATTACTAGCAATAAAATTTCAGATAAAATCGTTAAGTCGCTTGCCTGTGGAACAGAATATTGTGAGTTCAAGTCGTGCTTACTTACTGGTTTTGTTTTGTTTTTTTAAGTGAATAAATTACTAGCAATAAAATTTCAGATAAAATCAAGTTTTTTTTGTCATAGTTACATATGGGATAGCAACAATTCGACGAGTTGGCTACTAACCCATACGTAAAGAGGCTTTGAACGCAAATGGCTATTTAGATATCATCCTACGCATAGTGAATTACGACAATTAGAGAGTGAGAGAAAGCGAGAAAGACATGAAACAATAATTGAAAAGTGATTTTGCCAAATTGTAACCATGACAAAAAAAAAAAAATTACTTTTACCTGAAGTTTTATTGCTAATAATATCTTAATTTATTGAATTAAAAAAACAAGGTATGCAAGCGAGACTCGAACTTACAACGTTGAGCTCCGCAGGGAAGCACCTTAGCCACTACATCGTGGCTTTGATTGAAATAGCTGCAGTTTTTTAGGCATATAAGCGGTGCGGTCCGGCTTTATGACATTTGACCTCGATTTTTGTAATAACGAAGGCATAATGACCTAAACTCTTTTACAGGAGTCACTTTTCGATGGCCCCCAACCTATAAGTTAAAGCCTATCGAAATCGGTGGGACTGTTTTCCTCTGTCATTTCAAGAGTTCAAATCTCGTTTCTTTAACAAAGAATAACTCTAAAACGCTCTGAAACGAAACAACCTATCTTAATGCGGTAAAAATCATTTTATAGCAAATTTGTTTTTATTCTGCTCATACCAATTATGGTACGTAAATAAACTTCAAAACTTTTTTAACTTGCAGGTACGCTCTTACCTCGTTTCGGGTTACGCGAATAACTGACATTTTGGACGATTTTGTCTCAAATTTAAATTTTACAAAAATGATTTAAACGGTACTCGGTGCACAATGCAATTGTTAACGACCCTGCCAAATATTTATACGATCGGTTAAAATCTTTTCGTTTCTCAAAAATGATTTAAACGGAAATAGGTGCGCAATCCGATTGTTAATGACCCTGCCAAATATTTATACGAATTTCAAAATTTCAATCCTTTTTTCTTTAACAAAGAATAACTCTAAAACAAAACACCCTATCTTAATGCGGTAAAAAGCATTTTATAGTAAATTTGTTCCTGATTCTGCTCATGCCAATTAGGGTGCGTAAATAAACATCAAAACTTTTTTAATTTGCACGTACACTCTTACCCCGTTTCGGGTTAAGTGCGTGATCGCTGACATTTTGTAAGATTTGTCGCTAAATATAAAATTTTCAAAAATGATTTAAACGGTATTAGCTGTGGAATGCCATTGTTAACAATACTGCCAAATATCTATACGATAGATTGATATACCTTTATTTAAAGCCCAACTTTGTAAAAACCGCTGTGCACTTACCCCACTCCACCTTACCTACTTTTTTGATTACTAGTAAATTATTATGTAATCAGGTATTTAATTACCAATAATATTCAAATTAAAAGTAAGAAGACAAAACGAAAAAAATAAAGTTTTTAAATTTATAATTTTAAAAAGTTTAAAGTTGAGAAAAGAATTTTAAAATATATTTTCAACTTTTCAATTTTTAATTGAGGAAACTGAATAATGTCCTTTAAGAAAACAGTGATTATCTAGCAGTTTAGAAGAAATAATATCAAACAATTTCCTTAGGAGATTGGAAATCCTTTTACAAATAGTTGTTACATAAATGGAGGCTAGAATAAGATCCATGTTTATTTTAGAACTTTGTCAATATTGTTTAAGATCACAATATTGTTATTCTAAGAAAGCTAATCTTATCAATTTTATTATTGGTAAAGTTTGGTGTAGAATATTTACTAAGCTTTTTAAATATGAAAATTATATAAATTTAGAAAATCTAGACAACACTAAATAAAAGATAGATGTCTATTAAAAATTCTATAAAATACCTTACTTTGAATCTTTAAACTAAATATATACTTAAAATAACCACAAAGATGTATGAGAAAGCGAGACGGTTTACGAAGTAAGAAAGTTACGTTTTTTGTGATTTTACGTAAGTCGAAAAAATAATTTTTTAACAAAGATTCTGGAATAAAAATTCCAGAAGCTAAGTGACTACAATGATTGCACCTATACAACATTATGACCATATTGTTCCCTAACAAGACTACATAGACTGTATACAACATTATGACCATATTGTTCCCTAACAAGACTACATAGGACGATATCATAACATTAATATGATTCTTAAAATCAACAAACAACACATAAAACATAAATAAATCAAATAACATGAGTTTAAATGTTGTAAACCAGCATGTTTTGACTTGTAACTTGAAAATACAGTAGCTTTTTATATTATATATTTTAAAAAATTATAAAAAAGTTACGGAAAATATTTTACATAATGTCGAATTTACGTATGTCAGAATGGAAGTATATTGAATATCCGCATTTTTGATATAAGATATTTTGTAATTAGATAGACATTAAAAGGATTTTAAAGTTGATTTTAAACTACTTTGTCCAATGTAAGAGATGAAATTAATTATAAGATTTTACTTTTAAAACTCAGAATGAGATAAGAATCTTTAGAATTAAATATTATATTGACAATTAGTAAAACTGTTTAGCTGCTTAACTGCTTAACTGAATATCGATTTTAGCAAATATAAGAGTTTTAAATTAGATAACTTGAATGAGTTTTAAAATAGAATTTATAAGTAGGAATTAAGAATTAATAACATGTATTATTAAGAAGATTATTTTATACAGATCTTTCGAAATAGATTAGAATAAGACAGTCTGTTTAAGTGAAGCAGAAAACATGTAAATTAAGTCTTTACTGATGGCTAGTTACATTACAGTTATTTTTTGCTAAAAAAGTCTTTCAAATCAGTATAATATCTATAGTATGCGATAAATGGTTTCAATATATATAAGCGAATGTTTCTTATATCGCCAACAGTCGATTTTCAATCATATATTGCATTGTCGAGATACCTAGTGAATTTCGCATGAAATTTGAAGAATACTAATAATATCTCAGTAGCTATGGTAGGAATCTATCATCTATTCTAGAATTTTCTTCTTCTTCTCATTTCCCTTCCTTTTCAATGGGATATACGTATGAGTAAACCCACTAAATCTTTAATAAAAAAAAGAAAAGAAAAGTAGTGTACCTTATCATCTTGATTGAATCGCTAGTAAAATGATTTCAAAGAATAACAGATAATTTGATGTAGAAACTTCAACAATAACATCTACATTTGTTTAAATATATTATATTAATATGATATTAATTATGAAGATTAAATTAAGCTACTAACACTTGCAATTTATAGCTTAGAATATATAAAAACCAAAACAACAGCCTATTCATAAATTGCACTACCAAGAGGTCTTTTATTGCATCAGTTTAATTTAGATTTATTTAACTCATAATTTCTTTATTATTATTTTAATTCTCAGTATATAATAATCCCAAAATATCGAAACAGGTGTATGGAAATTTGAATGTAAAGATATGCATAAAGCATAAAAGAAATTATAAATATGACAGAAAATGCAGTTGTAGAATGCATGAGGCAAAGAATGACATTTATTTTTAAGCTAAGAGTTTGTCATAGATTCAGAGACTTTTTGCATATAATGCACATCTGGCAGATGAATCATGCAGTAAAAATTCAAAATAAGAAAGTTTCGTTTGTGGCATGTGACAGGAAAATAATTTACATTAAATCATTGTGATAAGATATAGGCATATGTAAAATTCTTTCAAATAAATATATTGTCATTCCTATATGATAAATAGTTTTAGTAATATCGACTTTTTAATATTTTGAGCAGCCGCCATCTTATAACGAGACGACTTATCATTTTCAAAATTTTAATATAAGCTACATTGGATAATATTCGAAATGATACCATGAAAGTTTCGTTCTGTAATGCTTGTTCTTGAGATGATAAATAAACGAACAGATGGATGAAATGAATACACACAATTCAGTTGATTGCAATTTTTGTCAGTGGCCTGTTTTGTTTATACTTTTTTCCTGTTCTATTTCTTAATAACTTGGCCTTCAAACAACAATTTAAAAATCTTTTATTTTTCAACAAGTAAATGCATTTAGAGCTGAAGATCTAAATTGTCTTCACTCCTCATCAATACATGAGGAGTGAAGACAATTTGGTCCTTCACTCGAAAATGCATTTATTCATTGGAAAATGAAAGATTTTAAACTTTTGAAGGCCGAGTTAGTCAAAAAATAGATCACAAGAAAACTATAATTCAATCTTTAAGAAAAAATAAAGATTGACGTAGAAAAAAAGATTACAAAGCTTATATCTGCAATATTTAATTATTCTTACATTTAAATTAAAATCATATGACAAGTTACAAAACTGAAAAAAATAGAATAATTGAATTGATTCTAATAATAATTTCTTATCATTATCATAAGAAAAATTATCATTATGATAAGAAAAATTAAAAAACATACAATATATCAGTTGATATCTGTAGTTACGTTAAGATTATTAATGAATATTAATAATCTTAACGTAACTACAGTAAGACCCCGTTTAACTCGGGGGATACGTTCCAAAGAAACCAAGCGCTAAACGAAACAACGTTAAACGAGGTCATCCTAACACGTAAATAATGAAATAGCTGAAACAGACCGTGAATAAAAAGAAATATATGTACCATTTTTTATTTTATTTTATATCGTATTATTACTATTGTATTACATTAATTATAGACATGTTTTATTGCTAATATCGATTTGTATTCATAAAATCATTCATGAAAATCGAACAATATTCGTGTAAATAATTTATGTTTGTGATGAGGAACACTTTTTGTTTTTTATTAAGAAGTCATCTATCGTTGTTTGCCTTTTCCTCTTTCCTTCAGCAAGCAATTGTGACACTGAGACATCGCATCCATGACACTTCGTCTTGCCTTTGAACTTCTATCAAAATTTGGATCATTTTATTTAATAGTGGTTAAACTTGTTTTGAGAAAATCCGTTTCAAGTTCCTTTTGCTCCTCATCTTCAGAAACGTTTACTCTTGATGATCGATCATAAATATGAACTGTGGCCGTAGCAAACTTTTGTATACACTACATTACACTGATATAAAACGCACTGTGAGAAATCATAGTAATATAAAAGTAACAAATTCGTGCGATTTCGGATTTATGAAGATATAACGGGTTGAAAAACCGCGCCAATAAAATCAATCAATAAAAAATATAGAATTCGTAAAAAATCGCGTTATATTGAAATAACGTTAAACGGAGCAGCGTTAAGCGGGGTCTTACTGTATATGAATGCTGGATTAGAAAGAGATTAAAATATAATTTGCTTTGCATTTTATACAATTTTTTGTTATTCAGATAGATTTCCAAAGATTAATATTACTTAAAATTAAGTATTCACTTTTCACGAATTAGGACAATCACGAATTATTTTTTCTGTAATTAATATCACATCTATAAAGTGTTTATGTTATAAAAATGTAAAATCTTATTTATAAAAGAAAACAAGCTTAAGATATTCTGAAAAAAAGACTCTAGGCGAGATTTAAAGATTATTCTTAAGAAGTTTTATTCAAAGAATATCACTTTATCTATTGAATAATGACTGAACTAATAACAAGAATAGGTTTCGAAAATTTATTCTGATATTTGATGTTTGGAAAACTGGAACATCAAAATAAATTATAAAAATTGTGCAACAAATATATTTAGTTTGATGATAGAATATCTTTTTGATATGTGAAAGATAAAATTAATATTTGTTCTCTACTGCTGTCAATTTTAAAATGCTAATTATTTTTATATTGTATTGTATTTCTCCTTTTTCTCACTACAATTTCTTTTAGACTTGCACATGAAAATTTAAGTATAGTAAAGTGGGACAGGACAACTTATCTAAGATTTGATAAGGTGTAAATGTATTCCAGTAAGTTGTGTATACATGAACTGCGGATGAATGCTTTCTACATCTGTTCTAAAACTGATGAAACATACATTTTCTTTTTCAAAATAATATAAGTATTGCAAATTGATTTAAAAGAATTGCAAATAAATATTTTTTGCCACATTATAGATGTAAGAATATGCATCAGATAGAGAGAAAGTACAGTACTCATTTATTTAATACGATATAAAATTTTTTTGAACAAATACATATATTATGCATCAGATAGAAAGTACAGTACTCATTTATTTAATACGATATAAAATTTTTTTGAACAAATACATATATATAGTCATTAATAATCTCGAAGGAATCACATAAGTGGTAAGAAAAAAATTTAAAATTTGCTGCTTGCAATAGCTTTGCACTGTATATTTTTCTTTAATTTTTCCGTTTATAAATTCTAAAACATTTGAAAATTAAAGAAATAACTTATTATGATTTAAAACGAACATTTTATAATTAATTCATTCTTTAACTTTTAGTTATAATGGGATATGAATATGTATTGGAAATTTTTGCCTGACAGTTTCATATATCTGATAACTGAATAGTGTTCCTTACTGAAGAAGCGGAGATAATGAAAACTTACCTTTATTTATATTCTACTCAACAGTTTTTTCAGACAAAATAATAGTTTCTAAATATTCAATATTCTGAAAATTTAATACTGTTAATTAAAATAACGATAACAACATCAGATGGTTCAAAAACTTACTTTAATCATATTGAATGTGGTTTTATTCGGAGCTCACACAACGTATGCCAGCAATACAATCATCATCACATGATCACATTGCATGCTGAGCTATCAACCGTTATTAATCATCAAAAAAATATTGTTATTTAATACTTTTAACCGATCGAATCTTTTATTCACTCTAATATACACTTCCAAACTTATAATTGGAACTATTCATATTATTTTAATCATTAATATCACTGTTAATTTAAATGAATTGATATATAATTTAAAATATTCTATATTTAAAATTTGTTTTTATTCATAAAAATAGAATTAAAGTTATTAATATAAGTAATGATTTAACAGAAATTTATTTAAAAAATTGCATTCCATAGTAAAAAAAAGATTTTTTATCAATTTTATACATTTCTTCAAAATAATAATGTATTAAATTATAACTTTTTCAACAATGATTGTTATTGAAAAACACTAATTCTATTGTAATTAAAATGAAAAAAGTTAAAAATACAAATAAAAATTTTCTAAGTTATGCTCATTATTTACAAACAAAAAGTATGCAATCCTATTCAATTGAAATAATGACCATGACTTTTAATAGTTTTTAATTTGCCTTTTAAATTTTTCAAAAAATAAATTACACTGACGGAAAAAAAAATCCCAACACCAAGAAAGACTTGTGTTAGATAAATTTTGCTCATTAAATCGTTATATGTTTTTAACTTATTGTTAAAAGAAAAGTAAGTATTATAAGATAACCTTTTAAATTTTTCAAAAAATAAATTATATTCCAAGATTTTACTATATTTTTTATATTTTGTTCATTAAATCGTTATATGTTTTTAACTTATTGTTAAAAGAAAAGTAAGTATTATAAGATAACCAGGCTGGTTATCTCTAAGTCCTCACCAACAACTTTTAAACAAACTAGTAGATTTTTATAAGCTTTAGTAATGATGTTCTATCATTAAATATAATTCAATGCCTCATCATTTAATTCTCTAGCTTCAACCATTTAAAACTTACATAATATATCTTGAAGTAATTATTATATTTTTATGAAATTTAGAAATTTATTAAAGATCATCTTAATAACATATTAACTGATCTATGTTATCTTCAACCATTTAAAAATGGCGAATATCAGATTTGTCTTTAAATTAATAATTTTTCCGATTTTAAAATTGTGTTAATTTATTATGCAATTTAAGCCTTTAAAAAAATAGAAAACTTCAAATTTCCGATGTTTTCCTGTAATAAGTAAGGAATTATTTAATATGTTTTATGACTTTTAAAATATAGATTATGCCATCAAAGATTATTATGCTTATGATATCTTTAAACATTGAAAATAGATGACAATTGATGACTTCTATTTTCAAATTTTCTTTTCAAAAACACTTAAAAATTATCCTCCAATAGATTATGACAATGGATAGTTATTACTAAAGAAAATTATATATGTAACTGATAATTATAATAGTTAAGATACAATTACTTTTTTTTTATTCATTTTAAAATTAGGAACTGCAATACTTGTAATTTATAATTACGAAATAATCTATGACAAAATTCCTATTTAAATGAATTGATATTATGCAAAATTGTAAAGATTTATAATGGGGATATATTTCAATGAATATTTGATATCATTTAATTATAAGAAATAAAATATCTTCTAATTAAATGGTAAGAGAAATTAATCGGAGGTACTGCATTTAATTAGATTCTTTTCCGAACTCAATCTTCATAATTTAAAACTGGTGTTAGTTGACAGAATAATAAATGTTTCGGGAAATGAGAGAACTGTTGCTGAGAAGTTTCAAAATAATCTAGGAAATGAATCTCATTTAGAATATAAATACTATCTATTCTTCTTCTTAGAATATTAAATAATGCATTAGTCTTTTTTTTCTTAGATGTATTATTCTTGGTATCTTTTTATGGAAATGAGAACTTTTACCTTATTTATCTGAAATAAATTGATATGTTTATATAATTAACAAATGCTTCTATAAATAATTTTTTATCAATAGAAAAACTAAACTAAGTGAAACAAATATTATCTATGTTACAAGTTTGTCAAGAATGAATACTGCATATACAGATTGCGATAAATTTTGTGTAACTAAATTTAAAAATGCTTCACAATGAAAATATATTTTCAATAAATTATTTTTCGTAAAGATAAATCTGATTGATAGTAATTTATGCTTTACTTAGTAACTTACAAAGATTAGAAATATAAAAAAACAAGAAATGCTTACGTGAATCTGGATTTATGTGGAACATGGATGATGCAAATAATTCTGAACAAGGGAATATAATTTTTTTTTTGTTTTTAAATATTTCTTTTTAAGAAAACGAAACCCCCTGCATTTTTGATAAGTGATTGTTTATTGTTTTAAAACATTTATGTAATAGAAATTAAATTTGTTTTTAGTAGCATAAATTTGATTTATTTGTACTATATATTTTACTACTTTTAAATATTTTTAATATTTTACTGAAATTTTCCCCCTCGATTATGTCCAACATAATTCAGCGCATAATTTTAACATTATGCCAAGTATAAAACTGTTTTTTCAAGTAGCGAATTATTTTCATTTATAAAAAAATATTACTATCCTTGACAAGCCGGAAATTAAAATTTATTTTAATTTTTTTTCCTTTTTCTTCAGTGAAAAATTTGCATAAATAATGATTGAACCTAAAAGAAAAAATTCAAATTATTAAACAAAAGTTAAAATTTTTTAAGGTGCATTTTACTAGGCGAATTACCACCTTAATCTCGAATGCATATTTTTTTTTCTAAGATATCTTAAGGAAAAGTTGATTATTTTATGACTCTATTCCATTTTATTTCACGGGAGAGACTATCTACGACATTTAAAAATAAATCTATGTTTTTGTATCTTTCTGCTCTCTTTACAAATTTTGTAAAGAGAGCAGAAGATACACAAACTTTAAATGCAGAAAATAGTTCAGAAAGTAAAGTTGATATTGTTAAATGAAAAAACGTTCTCGTTTTAATTGAACAGCGGTAAGGAAGGTATAATTATTAAATGAATGTTATATAACCTGGTTTACATTTTCTTTCCTTTTGTTTTACGTAGGGCCTATATTCTATTTTTAGGGTCTTGCGTATATATTTTTTCTTTCTTTATATTTCGTGTTATTAATAATCTTAATAAAAATTAAGTTACTTATGAGGAATTAAAGAAATTATTTGTTTTTAATTGGTTTGGGAAACGTAACTCTCCTTTTTATATTGATTCCAAGTCTCATATAACACGGTTTCACATAACACGGTATTTTTCAGGTACCTATCTACTGTATTATAGGAGGGATACCTGAATATAATAAACAATTTTTGAAATCATTATTAAAATTATCCGAAAAAAAACTGATGCAGCTCTCACTGAGCCAAAAAGAAACTGATTGCGGTTAGAACTGATTGTGATTCGTAGTGAGATGAATTTTGGTCATCCCTATTATATAATATGCAAATCAAAAGTATAATATTTTATATATTTTTAATATTTTACTGAAATTTTCCCCCTCGATTATGTCCAACATAATTCAGCACATAATTTTAACATTATGCCAAGTATAAAACTGCTTTTTCAACTAGCGAATTATTTTCATTTATAAAAAAAATATTACTATCTTTGACAAGCCGGAAATTAAAATTTATTTTAATTTTTTTTCTTTTTCTTCAGTGAAAAATTTGCATAAATAATGATTGAACCTAAAAGAAAAAAAATTAAAATTATTAAACAAAAGTTAAAATTTTTAAGGTGCATTTTACTAGGCGAATTACCACCTTAATCTCGAATGCATATTTTTTTTGTTAGAACTGATTGTGATTCGTAGTGAGATGAATTTTGGTCATCCCTATTATATAATATGCAAATCAAAAGTATAATATTTTATATATTTTTAATATTTTACTGAAATTTTCCCCCTCGATTATGTCCAACATAATTCAGCACATAATTTTAACATTATGCCAAGTATAAAACTGCTTTTTCAACTAGCGAATTATTTTCATTTATAAAAAAAATATTACTATCTTTGACAAGCCGGAAATTAAAATTTATTTTAATTTTTTTTCTTTTTCTTCAGTGAAAAATTTGCATAAATAATGATGGAACCTAAAAGAAAAAATTAAAATTATTAAACAAAAGTTAAAATTTTTTAAGGTGCATTTTACTAGGCAAATTACCACCTTAATCTTGAATGCATATTTTTTTTAACGTTTAATGAATATGCATTTTTTATACTGTATAGATGTAAACTTAAATTCTGAATTTTGGCATCAATAATAGTGTACCATAATATATATATAACGTTTAATGAATATGCATTTTTTATATAGATGTAAACTTAAATTCTGAATTTTGGTATCAATAATAGTGTACCATAATAAATATAAATAAACAATTCTAATTATAGAATATTGTTTGAACGTTTAATGAATATGCATTTTTATATAGATGTAAACTTAAATTCTGAATTTTGGCATCAATAATAGTGTACCATAATAAATATAAATAAACAATTCTAATTATAGAATATTGTTTGTTGGTGAATGCAATTAGTTAAACTGCGATTTGTGGATGCGATATTTATGGAAAATATGAAATATTTTATTTTATCTTTACTTCTAATGATTTCTCAAGAATTTGTCTTAATTCTCTCATTTCCCCTTCAAAGAAATTGGGAACAAAATGACTCAGGTAACTTTTATTGCTAAATCTCTTTAATATTTAACTTCTCAATTAAAAATGAATTTAAAAAAAAACTTTAATTTTCTAGAAATAGGAGCTATTGACTTACATATTCCTAATAGAAGAAATACAGAATCTATTACAGTAGATGGAACAACAAATGTTGCTACTGTTTCGAATCCGTATGAAAAGTTGATTTCGAATATAGAGGAAAAGAATAAGCTGATGATATATCAGCAATATAAAAATTTGAAATCATTGTATAAGAATAATATACAGCCATTTATTAAGAAAGGAATGAGAAAAATATCTCTCGAAATCAAGAAATTTGATTTTTTCGACAAGCTTATCTCAAAACTGTACTCAAAGAAGTCTCTAACAATTATCATTTTGTTAATTGGCATGGCGACTGTAATAGTTATGTTCTTAACAGTTTGCTTAATCAAATGTTATGCAGATTTGCACAAATCTTACTCTACGATTGATACAAGGAATGCACCTACAGCGAGGAAAAGGAAACAATTATCATTTTGTTAATTGGCATGGCGACTGTAATAGTTGTGTTCTTAACAGTTTGCTTAATCAAATGTTATGCCGATTTGCACAAATCTTACTCTACGATTGATACAAGGAATGCACCTACAGCGAGGAAAAAGAAACAAACACGGAGAGACAAACAATTTTTCTGAGTTGAAACCTTTGTTAAAAGGAGAAAAGAAGAACCAGCAAACTAAACAGCCATTTATTAAGAAAGGAATGAGAAAAATATCTCTCGAAATCAAGAAATTTGAATTTTTCGACAAGCTTATCTCAAAACTGTATTCAAAGAAGTCTCTAAAAATCATTGTTTTGTTAATTGGCATGGCGACTGTAATAGTTGTGTTCTTAACAGTTTGCTTAATCAAATGTTATGCCGATTTGCACAAATCTTACTCTACGATTGATACAAGGAATGCACCTACAGCGAGGAAAAAGAAACAAACACGGGGAGATATAAACAATTTTTCTGAGTTGAAACCTTTGTTAAAAGGAGAAAAGAAGAACCAGCAAACTAATATCCGAAGAGAATATATGAGAAAGGAAAAGGCTGGATTTCTTTTGAATCGGCTTCAATATTTTCCGAAAAGGACAATAAATAAATATAGAAATAGGCCTACTTGTTCTCAGATTGTGACTGATGTTTGAAGAAAATAACTAAAATGTCAGTGATTTACAAATTTCCAATTTTCAAATCACATTTCCGGATAGAGTATTTTCGTTGGACGGAGGATAACTTGTTACTGAAATTAAACTGATAAATGCACATTATTGTCTTCGATATGTTTTATATTTCAACATATTTATTTCTTTGTATATTTATTACTTTTAAATATACTTTTCTGTTATATAAGTAGCCTATATATCAAATAAAAATATTTTAAATATATTATCTGTTAGATAATTATATATATCATACTGTATATTGCATATTTAAATTTTTAAGATGAAAATTGCTTCTGCGATTTTCCATATGAATGATCTCTGGTTGATTCCATATCTCACTTGTTAGTATTTTGAAATTATTTTCCATTATTTAAAAGTATTGCATGTATATTACATATATTTTTATAGCTTTTATAAAAATATTTAAAAAAACTGATATTAAAATAATATTATTATCTACTACAGTTAATAAAAGCATCTACATCTTTGTGTAAATTGAATTCCACCAAAAACATAAATATGAAAAAATTGACCAAGTTCTATTCTACCAGTTTGTTTGACCAACAAAAGAGTCGAAATCTAAAACGGTGCCAAGTTCTATTCCAACCCCAATGTTGAAAAATGAGATTTAAATACTGAAATAAATTTAATATAGTGTCACCTCTTCAGACTTTTACTTGGTAAGTTTTAGATCGGGATACTAGTTTATTAGAAAATGCCCTGAAGGGGCAGAAAAAAGGTGAATATACTTGAGGTATCAAATGCTGAAAAGAAGTGTACAAGCATCATTACGAAACGTACAAGACTTAAAATCAATTTTTAAAGCTGAAGTATACTTTAACTTCTGAACTTAGAAAAAATCTCTTCACCAAAAAAGTATATTCCGCAGCATCAATTACAAAACTAAACCCCTTGCTACTTACTAACTCTATAACGTTTTACTTGCTCAGCTGTGGAATATACTTTTTTGGTGAAGAGATTTTTTTCCAAGTTCATAGTTTAAAGTACTCTTCAGCTTTAAAAATTGATTTTAAGTCTTGTACACTTTGTAATGATGCTTGTACAATTCTTTTCAACATTTGATACCTCAAGTATATTCACCTTTTTTTCTGCCCCTTTGGGGCATTTTCCCATAAACTAGTCCATTACTTTTTGTTAGGCCAAAACTTCTTATTGAATAAACTTTGCAATATGTCGGATTACTGTACGTATAAGCTAACTCGCCTGTTATAGCAAATTCGTGTTCACGTGGCCGAAAACCCTTGATTCCCATTTTCTCAGTTCATCTAATAAATTTTCTGCTAGATTACTTAAAAACGAAAAAGAAAAAGTTTGCCCTCAGGCGGAGTTGAACTGCTGCCGCCTTATTTCACGAGGTCGTAGAAACCTCGATGTTTTAAAAAATTTCGCCGATTTAACATTGAATAAAATCCGTTCTAAACAAGATTTTTCAAAACGGAAAAAAGAGTCATCGAGATTTTCAATCGCAGAACAATGTCAGAAAATTTCAGCAATTTTACGCAAAAATTATAGCTTGTATAGGTTATCTAACATGTGAAAATTCGATATCTATTTTTCATTACAGTACGACATATCTCGACGTGTTATACACCAAATTGTTCAACTTATTAATGGGAATCGATTGTTACTATTACCGTTGAAATCGGAGCGATATTAAGTCCAAAAATCACCAAAATAGGTTAATAACAATGGTACATACACTTAAAGTATGATTTAGGTCAACGTATAATACATAACATTGTTCGCTAAGACGAATCGAATGGTTCTATACTCGGCAAAATCCGAGTAATATTGACCGACTTATTAAGTCCTGAATGTGCCGTTTATGAAAATTTCTCGGTTTTTGGCCCTTTGCGAAGCCTCAATGTGATTTTGTAAAACCAAATTTTTTCAACAACCTACACTTATCCCAACGATCATTTAAAAAACAGTTCAAGTAAATCGGCACAGTAGTTCCTGAGAAACACTACCGTCAGCACTCCCGTAATGTTAAATGAATGTGTCAAGTATATTAGAGGTAGCGCTACCGCGCTACCTCTGATAAGTGTCACTTTTTCAGGCTTTTACTTGGCAAGTTTTAATATCAATGATAACTGTATAATAACTTAATATAACTCAAAAACTTGCCAAGTAAAACCCTGAGGAGGTAACACTATTGAATTTATTTCAGTATTTAAATCTCATTTTTCAACATTGGGGTTGGAATGGAACTTGGCACCGCTTTAGATTTCTACTCTTTTGGTGGTCAAAGAAACTGGTATGCTAGAATAGAACTTGGCCCATTTTTTTCATATTTATGTTTCTTGTGGGATATAAAGATAACATAAATGCATAAGCTACACAATTAAAAATAATATTTGTAGAGATATATATGAGTTGCTCACTTGCCAAATCGATTAACTCCATAAAACAAAAAGTAGAGAAAAATGATAAAATAATATACTTGTTTTTTAAAATTCCCTTTAAATATAAATTCAAATCAAAAATATATAGTTTTTTAAAATTCCCTTTAAAATATAAATTCAAATAAACATTGTCTTTTTAAAATTTCCTTTAAAATATAAATTCAAATAAACATTGTAGAATATATTAATACAGGTGTAGCTTTTATCTAACGATGTATAAAATGCATAAGATAGTATATCCTTGGAGTAATCATTATTTTTATTATGATTTTTGTGTGACTGATGGAGTTAATCGATTTGGCAAGTGAAAATAAAAAATAATAATACCATGAAATTCAATCTTCAAAATATTTTAAAAAGTAAGTTAATGCAATATATATTTCAAATGTTAAGCAAAAGTTTGATTGCTAGACGATGTCAGAGCATTGCGAGAACGAGGCCAAACGTAAAGAATAAGGCCTGTTTCCACTTACTCCGCGCAGACGAAAAAATGCCCTAGCGAAAATAATCAGCAGCAAATGCGCGGCGCACAATCTGCTTAAATTGTTTCCACTCCCCTCTTACTGAGCGTAATCTTGAGCGATGTGGTAACGCTGTCGGCGTGCCACGCAGGAGGACCCGAATTCACGTCCCGGGTTTGGTCCCGGATTTTTTCGGGGTATTGGGTCCGGCCTGGTGATCCCCATCCTTCACCCTCCGGCCCCCTCCACGGGTGTGGGTGCAGTCCGTAGTTGGAACTGGCCCCGCCCCCTTAGTAATCTCCCTGATTGGAAAAGGAGAGCGTAAAAATTTGAAAAAAACCTTGAGCGATGACCTTGAGCTTAGAAAAGACAGGAATGGATGCTAGAAATGATTTTTTAATTCGCTTGCAGGACATAATTATATCATATCTTGGCATAATCATATTAGTCATTGATTTCTAAATATTTCTTGTAATGGTTATATTATCTTTATAATAAAAAAAATAAATTAATATTATTAATAATTTGATTTAACAAATTGAAATAAGACATGAAACATAAACAGATATAAATAGAATTTAATATTGTTTATCTACTTTTTAACAACTTTCAGAAGTTCCTCTTCATACTCCTCAGAAATCTCTCTTGGGAAATTTTTGAATCAATTACTTCTGTTACAGGATGTAAAATAATAATTTCATTACCAGATCCACAGAAATGATAGGAAAAATATATTATTATTTGCTTCATTCAGTTATAAAAGTTTCTTTTTTCGTCTAGTAATGTATTCCCAACGATCTATATATTGTTATGTATTCCACATGTGAGCCGCCATCTTGGTTGTGCGCTAGCAGAAAGCAGAAATACATACTACCATTAGATGACCGGAACAGGAAACCAAAGGGATAGAAGGCTATACTCATAGGTTTAGCCTTGGAAAACGGAAAAGAAGTAAGTAGCAGAAAAGAAAGTACGAGAAAAATTAAAAGGATTCTTCAGAAGTATGATAGATCACTAGAGAAAGGAGAGGACACAACCATCGCCATTTTTTATATAAAATCATATTACAATTTACAATTAATACAATTATAAAATACAATTATACAGTTTGTATAACATTTGAAGATTAATAATAACACATGAATAAATATAATAAGGTTAAATACAATATCAAGAAGGTATTACAATAATAATAATGAGCAAATAATGTAACAATAATTAGTAACAGCAATTTTTTTTAAAAATTGAGAATATAGAAAAAGAGATAATATAACAAGGATTGAAATTAAATAATTTTAAATGGCACCAAAAGAAATTAGGAGTCTTATCTTCACTTACTGATGCCAAAAGTTAGGTTACCACTAGATGACAGCGTAAAGCGGACGGCATATTATTTGTCTGCGCAGATTCATGTTTCCACGCACAACGAGTCGCGCAGAGCTCATTCAGTGGAAACATAAGTGGAAACAGGTCTTTAAGGTTGGTTCCCACTATCCGCCGCGGAAAGCGGAAAAGTCAAAAACCATCGCAGATAAACGGGGGGCAATTCCTCTTGCGGATTCCCACAGTCTCGGTAAGCTTCTCTTTCCCCAACATTAGTGCTGTTCCCATGATTCATTTCTTGTAAAACAAAATGGACGCTAAGCAACGAAAGGCACTTACTGTTTACGAAATGCTGTTAACAATTGCAGTAAATGAAAAAACTGAAATAAAATCGAGGAAGAGAATACGTTGGATAGTATATAGATTATAAGAAGAAATACGAATAATGTTTTAAGCAATTTTGATTAAAAAGATGAGATTTAATGACAGAGAATCCCGAGATCTTGATTGTCAAGGTTGCCAACAATTCAACGTCATAAAATGCATGGATTTCATTGATGGATGTTATTTCGATGGATTTTACCGTCGCAGAAAAGTTGAATCCATCTAGACACTGGATGCCAGAGGTTTTTACGCCGCGGCATGATGTCAAAACCGCGCTGCTTTCGTCACACGCGTATTTTCTGTCGCGGTTCCGCGCTAGTGGGAACAAACTTTTAATCGCAGTCATCGAGTTATGGTCGCAGTAGAGTCTCTATATGGTCCGCCTTATTTTTGTATTTAATCATCTTTTACTTTGTTTAATAAAATAATTTATTTTATAAAGGCGTTATTCTATTAATATCCACATATAACAGTAATAATTTGCTGTTATATGTCATTTAATTATTTTTTTATGACAAAATGAACAGATTGCCGTTATTATCTAATATATACCATTGTATTAAAAAATTATTTAACTAAATTCTTATTGTCGTATCCTAGATGATTAAAAAAAGATCTTGATTAAAACTGAAAAAATTATTGAATAAAAAACTGGTTAGCCGAAACTTTCATGTAGGCGGTATTGCACCTTTCCTACAGGTCTCTCAATTGATCCTTCCAATTTAGTGATTTTAAAAGATGTAAAAATATAGGAAAGATATACAGGTTGATTCAGAAAGGTTGTGCCAAAGTTTACAGACTTGTAGAGTACAAAAAATATTTGAAGGGTAAATTCAAAAAATGACTTAGGCATAATACGACACTTATAAACGTTTGAATTGCATTATTACCATGATTTACACTAGAATATGGAGTTAATCAAATTGGCTTCTGAAATAAATTATTTATTATTGGATGGCCAAAAAAGTTTTTGTCATTTAGTGGTGTTAAGTCTAACTATTAAGGAAATTTATTTGTAGTTAAGAGTCAATCGTTTTGACACTAAAATTTAAAAAAGTTCAAAAAGTGGAGTTAATCGATTTGTCATGTGAACAGCTCATATTTCATATGCATACTGACAAACAAAGCAATTTTCTGTAGATAAAAAGATACATTTTGTACGAATATAAAAATAATGAAATATATATATCAACAATTCTAAATGAATATAAAGCATATATTTTACTAATTAAACTGCTGAACATTACTATATATTGTCTATACAGTACATTAAATAGCATATTTTACAAAGATATACAGGGTGATTCAGAAAGGTTGTGCCAAAATTTACAGACTTGTAGAGGACAAAATTCTGAGTAAAAAAGTCTAGTCACATTTTTTGATTTGAGGCTCCGTTTAAAAGATATAACCCTTTAAATCTAGCCAATCACTATCGAGTACTTACTACCGAGTAGTAAGTAGGAGAGCGATGCATCATAACGCTTTGTGTACTCGATGGTGATTGGCTAGATTTAAAGGGTTATATCTTTTAAACGGAGCCTCAAATAAAAAAACGTGACTAGACTTTTTTACTCAGAATTTTGTCCTCTACAAGTCTGTAAATTTTGGCACAACCTTTTCTTGAAAAAATTTAAAAATTTTTTTTTTTCCTCTAAAACAAAGTTTTTACTTAGATTTTTTTTTCAATAATTGAACAATAAGTTAAAATTTCGAAAATTCAAGATTGATTCAAAAAACTCAAAATTTTCAAAATTTAATGGAAAATATTGATTTTAGAATACAATAATTTTTACAAAGAGTAAAAAAAAAAGATTTAAATTATGCTTAATTTAAAATTATGAACAGAAAATGAATGTTATTGAATTAGGAGTTTAATAATTTTTTGTCTTTATTATATTCATATTTATGTAAATAAATAATTAAAAATTTTTAGCTATTTCCTTTATACGTATATAGTAAAAAAATACAAAAATGTTTACAATTTGATAAAAGTTTTGAATCAAGATTTATTTGCGGCATGATATTTTTCTAGATAGCTCTTCTTTAAACCTCGGATATTATTTATAGATGACTTTATTCTTAAAGATACACAGATGTGCCATTGTAAGCATACCTTTGAGAGTTTATTAATTTCATCTAAAGAAATAAATATATATCACTTCCATGAATAAAGGAGAATGTTTAAATTTTTAGCGATTTGAAAAATAAAATCAATTTTAGATAAGTTTCCTATTTTCGAATAATATGATTTATCTCATATATTGTGCTAAATTTAAATTGTTTTCTTTAAAATTATTTTAAAAATAAACTATTAAAATTTTAATTACATTTATAGATTTTTGTCAAATTTGAAATCTCAATTGAAAAATATTTATGGAAAGAGAAAATATATGAAATTTATTTTTTTAATATTTTAATAGTTTATTTCCACTGTATATTCTGATAGTCTAGGAATATGTTCTTTCTCTGTTCTCAAAATGTGAACTTAGGAAAATTCCTTAATATGGATTATATCCATTCCAAATAATGACACATGTATTCAACTATTAATTGAGCACAAAGCTGTTCAAGAGCTCAAAGAAAAATGTTCCACTATTCTTCAATATTTGGTAAGTACTAGAATGTACTTGGTGATAAATGTTGATTGAGTTGTAGTTCTCTCCAGGGTATCCCATGCTTAAAGGAGGATTAAGATCTCAGAATTGTATTGATTAGTCCATTCAACAAATATCCTCATTTTACAACAGCTTGTCTACAACTGCTATACAGCACTGTAACAGGGATGGGGTGAGCAGAGCATTCAATCTGGAAACAAAAAATACAAGTGCAAAACAGGATTTTTGGGAAACAATTTGGTAAAAATTTTTTTGAATTGCATAAAAATGTGTTTGCCCCATTTTTAAGAGCATATAAAATTTATTTGTTCTGGACAATAAAAATAAAATAAAAATTTATTTGTTCTGGACATTTAGTTAAAGTTGTTGTTGCTGGGGCTAGGCATTATTTTCCATAAAACTGAATTTCTCACCAAAATATCATGGAACAAATGATTATGACAAAAGCTGATATCATTGTAATAGTATTTGTTAGTTATAGCCTCCCATCCAGTACCTATAGCTTGGTATATCACTGGTAAATAATAATATACTAGCCCACAATATAATCCCACTATACATTTGTTCCATTCTGTTATCTGTGATATGATACATATGTTCTAGCCTGAATCAATGGAGAGATTTTACATACAATAGTTAGTTCAAAGTACCTCATTATTTAGTTCTGCAGTTTTTACATATAAAAAATTTCTAATAGAGTTTTGTTATGAGTCTTGGTTAATTGGATAAATAATACAGATTTGTGAATGTATAATCTTCCTGCATTTAGATGTCTGGCTGTTTGTTGTGTCAGTTTACTGAAGTATTGGAATATCTATGCTTGTATGTACACAAACTGTCATCTAACATGTGTACTTCATATATTGCATTTTACCATTATGACAAAATATTGGCAATCAGTTCGAAACATTAAAGACAACCACCTGCAAACCATTTCATAATAATTCCAGTTGTTCCTCCTAATCATTAATTATGGATGGAAGACAGTGCTGTGGATGACCTCAAACTCTTGCCACATTGGTTATTGTCTAGTCTTCTAGTTTCTAGTGATTCAATCCCAGGTAAAAATCATCCAGACGATATCAATTTGTAATAGTAATATTTTCATACATCATTAATTTCCTCTTTAATACAATTGTCTCAAATGTTGTACTTATCACAACAAATAACAATACTGTCTCTTGCATATATATCATATAATTGCTAATATGTTTAAATAGCAATTGACTGTGGGTACTGCATACAAGGATTGGGTGCTACATTATGCTATAGTTATACAATACTACTATTGTGGGATGACCTGTTTACTCTATGCCCATCTTATGATTTGACAAAATTAACTTATGCATTCTTTGGATTTAAAGCTCATCCTTAAGTTTTGGACATCAGTGTCATAGTGATGCTTGGTAGGTATCATAGTAAATAATCACTAGAATTTTTTATTTTTAAATAGAGAAATGAAATTAAAATTTTCTAGATATATTTTTAAATTTTAAATTTCAAATGATAAATATTAATTTACCCTCTATATTCAATATATTTGTAAATACAGCCAGCAATAGCCATTGCTGCTAAAGCATAATACCAACTACTAAGAAACATCACAACTAAACAAAGAGCAACTCCAAGTAATGATAAAGACCTGAAAAAAAAAATAATTTTTGTTCATTTATAGTTTATATAGATAAAATTTTATTATTATTATATAGCCTAGGTGTTTCAATCAACTTAAGTTTAAAAATTACTATTTAATTAGTAATTAAAATGAATTTTAAAAATTATTATTCAAAACATATCTTTGAGTTAAATAATAAAATAATTACCAATGATAGTATCTAAATCTTGGCCGCCAATTAGGTGCTCTTAATAAACTCTGTAGAGTACATGCCAAATTAACAAACATGTAACACATTAGAAAAAACCTAAAAATTAAAACTTGAATTTATATAAAAGCTGAAAAATTTTTAATTAAAACGATTTGTTAATTGACTTACATAGTAAGTATTGGTGCTATATAATCTAAATTTCCAATAAGAATGCCAATTTCACAAATAGCCAAAGTTAGAAAAAGTGCTCGTGTAGGTTCATTTCTAGAAGAACTGACAGAAAATACATTCAAAAAGGGAATGATTTGATCTTTTGATATAGCTTGAAGTAACCGTGGAGCTCCTAAAATAATTTGAAATTTATTGAAAAAAATTGCTATTAAAAAGTTCATAAAATGAGAAAAGACTATATTTTGTTTTCTTTAAAAAAATTACTGTTAATCAGGAATTTCAATAATATAAATATTTAAAAGTTTTGAAAAAAATATTTTTATTATTTGAGATAAATTTTAAGTTTAAACTATTATAAATTTAAAAACAAAAATGAAATGAAAGTTGGTGATTCAGATTATATATTTTTTTTTATTTTCAAAATTATTTGTTATAAAACAAAAGGAATTATTAAAAGAGCCCTTTACTTATATAATTGTCCTTTTGAATCAAAAAAGAAAATTATAATAAAAATTTAAAAATTTTTACTTCTTAAAAGGATATGGTTACTAAATATCAAAGAAATTTTTTGTTTTGTATCTCTACAGAAGTATTAATTCAAATAGAAAGTTAAAAGATAGAATAGCTAAGCTAAACAAGCAAAGAAAATTTACTATAATAGACAGAACAAAATCAAACCAGCACAATAATTTCTGGAAGATAAATTTCAATATCATAATGAGTGCAAAATTATTATGGAATATAAAATAATAAAACTAATAAAACTGCTTTACTTCTATTCACTAAGTTTAAAATAACAGCACATTAAGCAGTGGAAAAACATTGTAGTTTATTGTAGAACAAGAACAAAAAATGGGATGATATCGAAAAAAAATTTTTGTTCTTGTTCTACAATAAACTACGATGTTTTTCCACTGCTTAATGTGCTTTATTTTAAACTTAGTTAATTATGGAATATCTACTAACTGATCAAAATTACAGAAAAATCACACATATCTGATCAAAAATAATTTATGTATGTGCTATACAAGTTCACACAAGCAGACCAATACTTTTAAACATATTTATGTTTAAAAGTATTGGTCTGCTTATGTGTGCTTAGTATTTGTTTAATAGTTTTTTGAACACCGACGAGAGCAGTTGGGGTTTTAGGGTTTTTTAAGTTTTTAGGTTTATTTTGCTGTACAAGTTATTTAAATAAATATATATGCATTGGATATATTGTAATATATATGATAGAGAATAATATAATAATTGGAAACAAAATACAATGCAACCCCTGTAGCTGCAGTTTCACTTAACTGTGGCCTTAAAAAAAAATCAAATAAAAAATTTAGAAAAACATTAAATATTCAAAGTTCATTTTTTATAATTACATAAGCATTGTGTCATCATCAAAAGAAGACAAGGAAGAAGAATAAATACAGAATATTATTTTAAACAAAGAAAGACAGACCATATTCATCTAATTTTTAATATTAGTTAATTAATATCTTATTGTGCCTAATTTATCATAAGTATGCATGCACATTATATAATGCTTTCTACTATCTGCAGTTTCAGGTATCCATGGAAATATTTGGAACTTATCCCCTAAGGATACAAGGTCCTATTGTAAATTTAATAAAATAATACAACAAAATATAAAAAACTGTCTATAAAATAAACTCTTGTATGAATGGAACTCTTGTATGAAAAGAACATACTTTCAAAAAAAAATGTTTTTTTTTTTTGAAAGTATGTTATTTTTCGAATATTCTATTCTATGTCTGATGATGGCCGAAAAGGTCGAAAACGTTAACAATAAAATATTGTTTTGTTGAATATTTGTCTGATGATTGCCGAGAAGGTCGAAAACGTTAACAATAAAGTATTGTTTTGTTGAATATTTAATATAGAACTGCAATCTAGTGCTATCTATTCTGAGTTATATATTAATGTCTGCTACCATATTTGCTTTGCTTTATTAATTAACATTTATAACAATTTCTATTAATTTTTTTCTAGATAAATATTCCCATTTTAGGAAAATTTATCTAAAAAAAGATTTGGAAATAATGGACAAAATATATTATTTTCAAAACTTTATTGTATTTTATATTATATGTTATTTATCCTTAAACTCAGATAACAATAATATATCTAAATGTAATGAAGAATATTAATTTAATATAAATCTATATTATATTGAATTAATAAAGATTTATATTGAAAAATATAGGAAACATTTAATGAAATCTAAATGGGGATCTAATTTGATATATATATGCCATTCAAAACTAAAATACTTCAAATATTTTTAATTTGTTTTTAAAGTTTCTTTTGTTTATTTTTCCATTTTTTTCTGAATTATTTTTTTTATATTTATTCCAATTTTTTAAATTCCTCAATAAAAATAATATATATCTAAAATAAATTAATATACTCTCAATACATATCATAGTATAACAATATAATACAAAACAATGAAATGGAAAAATCTGGAGAACTATGCTAGATAATAAATAAATGAAAAAATTAATTTAAATATTTATAAAATAATTTTTTTGTTGTTCAAAAATATTCAAATTTTCATAATATATACTATAGATATTTTACAAATTTTCATAATATATACTATAGATATTTTATATTTATATTATTAAAATCATTTCTATTTCTTCTATTCCTGGAAGTCCTTTCTATTACAGTAGCTTGAAATATATTAATAAAAACATTTAATTGATCCTTAATCAATTCCTTACAAAGTTTCAAATATTTTTAATTTGACCAAAATATGAGGGTCAATATTGACCATTTTGGGGATAAAATTTAATGTAAAATATGTTTACTCATGTTTAAGTGAAAAGAATTAATTAAACTGCATCACTATTTTTTTGGATATTTTTTATACATACCATTTAAAAATCTTTTCAAAATCATCTTTTTTGATTTATTATGAAAATTATTAAGTAATTTCATACATAAAATTAATAAAGGTCAAATTTTTAGAAATAATCTTTTATAATATTAAATAGAAAAAAAAAATTATTCATTATATTAGGTTGATGCATACTTCCGTAGCGTTTTAAATATAGGTTTGTTAAGTTTGTTTGTTGTTTATAAGAAAGTTATCAAAATTAGAATTTTTTTTATGAAACAGCATTAATAAAAAAGTGAAGTAAAAGTTGAATAAGTATAAATGCAAATAGACTTATAGCTAAATTTGAAAATATAAAATTACCTTTGATAGTTGTCTGAGACCGCTTATTTTATAAATCCTGAATATTTCTTCAACAGTATAATAAATATATTGTTAATTAATTGTTTTAGTTTCGAGTTTTCTTATGCATAAATTAAGAAAATGGAATAAAACTAATAAAATTATATTAGAAATTTGCATCATTAGGAAATATTTTAAAGCTATGTGCATAGGCATTATTTAATTTTGAATATTTTCCTTTCTCATAAAACTGATTTCTGTTTTACAATTCACAAATACAGTAGTTGGTTGATCATGTTTACGTTAGAGATAGTTGTTCACCAATAAATTTGATATGAAATACTGTATTCTCTAAGAAATGTTTGTTTCGCAATAAATTTAAAAAAGAAAATTCTAAATATAGAATATCAAATAATTTATTGTGAAATTAAATATTTGAATAAAAGTATATTTAACGATGCATTTTTAGACTCTTTTTTTCTGATTAGAATAAAAGATTGAAATTGGTAAAATTGAAATATATGAGAAATACTGTAATAAAAAATACTAATATAATATTGTATAAATTCCAAAAAAATTAGCAATTTATAAATAGCAAGAGTGCTGTAACGATATCCATTTTATTTATCGAAAATTAAAAATTTTTAAGATGAGTGACTGAACGTTAATCGTTTTATTTCTGTCCCCTATTAAAAGACATCGTTATTCAAAATTTTGTTCAACGCTTTATTAGAAACAGTAATGATACAATATAGAAAAATTTAGGAGAAAATTTATCGATTATGGATCAACGATTGCTGCTTAAAAATAGATTTCTTAATAGGAGTTGATGATAATGAAATAAAAGAACATTTTTTGAAAAATATTTCAAAAATGTTCTTTTATTTATCATTTAATAAGTTGTTTGCAGAGTTTATTTACAAAAAAGTATTAATTATACAGATAAAAATAACATTACATCATTGTACAATATTGTATACAATAGTCAGAATAGATTCTCGTCGGTTGATTAATAATGCCAACATAACTCTGACGTCATTGCTATCACTGTGATGGCATCTATACAATGATGTCACAATACCGTCAAATTGTCATTACAATAACCTATGATGTCTCGCTGGAGCGATAATGACGATATAATCTCTATGTAATTTAATAAATAGCATTATTATAAGAACATTAAGTTGTCAATCATTATGATAGAAATAGACACAAACGAAAATGACTTTTATTATATAGATATCAATAAAAATATATACGGGTATTGTTTATCAATTATAAACATAAATAACAAAATAACATTAATTAATCGTTAATTAACAACCACATAAAGCTTGGTTAATTAATCATCATCGTTTGATTCAATTTAACATATTTGGTTATCAGACTAAAATAAATTCATCTTACAAATCATTAATGAATAAAATTTGACATAATTATGGAATTTGTCGTACAAGATTTAATTCGGTTTTAATTATTCGGAATTTATTCGGCCTGAGTTTTTTTTGAAATAGATAAGAATTGATAATTCTTTTATAGATATCCTTTATAGATTTCTTTTATAGATAACCTTGGAAAATCCAAGGTTATCTATAAAAGACTTAACCTTGGATTTTCCACGGTTATATAGCACATAGAAGGACAAAGAATTAAATCAATTAATGATATATTTATTTGAAGTTAAATAAAAGAAAATAAACCCAAGAATGAATAAAATTATATCTTCGTAAAAAGTCATCAATAATTATTATAAATTTTTCAAATCAAACTGTACTTGCTACATTTGCTTTTATACTTATATCGCAATTAAATGATTCCATATTGATGATGAATGAAAAAAAGCATCTGATAAAAATCTAAATTTAGGATAACATTACGTTTTTCAAAAATTTAAAAATCGAATGAAAGCTTACTAATAATAAATCAGAAGTAACAGCATAATAAAATTACATGTTTTTATAGCACTTATTTTATCAGTTAAGAAATCTCGGTTTTCAAATAATTGTAACAATAATCTAATTTAAAAATCGAAAATTTTGACCATGATTTATGCATTCATCACAAAAAATGCAATTATAGATAAATTTATAATTCCGAAAAATTTGCTTTAGGAAATCATTTTCTTAATTTCTGCAATAAGCAATAAACAGATCAGGAGTCATTCAGCCAGTTCTAATAAAATTTAGAAGAGTAAGAAAATATCTTTATACAGATTTCTTTTGTTTCCATAATAGGAATTGTAATGGATTTCTGCATATAAGTTAAATGACTTCAGTTTTTATAAAATGATGTTTCACTGTCAATACAGATTATAAGATTATCCTTGAAATTTTATGGTTCGATAAAGTGAAATATATCGGTTATTACAATAAATTTATATGATGTGATAACATAAACAAGTCAACATAAAATTAAATTATAAGTAAATAAACTATTTTTTATAGTAAATCTTACGGTTTTTTAGGTCGAAGTCAATAAATTTTCGACCCAAAGTAATATTAAATTATTTAATGATCATTATCGGTCTTAATATATGTCATAAAATGACAATTATTATTTTCTAGTTAATTTCAATTAATATAATCCTCATTTTCACTATTCATAATTTTTATTTCAATTTAAATATTGTATTTTTTTTCCTTTTTATAGTACAGTAATAAGTCTAAATGGTTCTCTTTTAATACTGCGATTAAACAATACTTTTTTGATTAACGGATGCATAAATTCCATTAATTTTTTAAGGTGTCAATAGAATATTTTTTAATAAATAATATTTTTTATGATTGATGAAATCAATGATAATTGCTTTTTTTATATTATCAAAAACACAAGCTTATTTTTATCAATTAAAATTCTATATTAGATAAGTACTCCTAAATTTCGATTCACGGTACCCGTTAATTTTTTTAAAAGAATTTGGAAAAAAATATATAGAATGTAATACCTAATTATTTTTAAAATACACTGCAGGCAAATTTTCCAAACCTTAAATGCAGGCTAGTCTACATTAAATGCAAATTATGCTTTATTAATTTAATCGCCACTTCATCATGCATATTAATTCAGATATTTTTATAGTTTAACTTCACTAATACCAATAAAGATTTTTTAAAATTTTTTGAAAGATTTTCTTCTTTATTAATATTATCTTTAGCACATTAAGAACTTTTTAATTGCTTTTTTAATATTATTTGATAATTATTTCGAAAAAAATTAATAAAATAATTTTCTAAATCTACAGATTATAATTTATTTCCTATAAATGATGTTAAGGCAACAATTAAAATTTTATTGGATGAAAAATATTTAAAGATAAAATAAATAAAATATATTTTAGTTATGAAGAAGTATTTTGCAATAAAACTTCTATAATAAAGAGTTGAAAACATGGCTTTAAAAGTATGTAGAAAGAATTGTAATTTTGCTGAGAAACTGCAGTTACGAAAGTTTAATAAGAATAATGTAGTATACATATTGCTTTTCTTGAATAGTTTTTTGAATTTTATGATACGAAAAGAAGTAGTTTTCAACTTTTATTACATATAGGAATTTTTATTCAAAACTATCGATGTAAAATTTAGTTATATAAAACTTGACAGAATAGTTAAAAAGTATTTTATGGTTTTTCTTTCTTAATTCAGAATATTTGAAATAACTTTTTCATATTGCTAGAATATTTTCATAGAAAATAGTAATAATAATATAGAAGAATAAAAGAAATATTTTACAATGGTTACAAAAAGAACTACAATGCGTTATCAAAGTAATCTTGCTACTTTAACTGTTGTTAGCTATATTTATTATAATTGTTGATCTTTAATTGCTATATCATATCATATTTCTTAACACTATTTAAATACTTAATTATTAAAATCATATTAAACAATATTTTTGGCTATAATCATCAGTTAAAATGAAAAATAAGCTTGAAAGTTTTTGATTGTATAATGCTCAGCATTTTATTTTTTTTCAAACATTAAAAAGTAAAACTTATACTAATCTGCACGAATCATCATTTCACTCTTTTAATCGCAAAATTTTAAAAATATTTTAATGAAAACTTTAAGAATAAATTATCTGTTTTAATATTATTGATTTCTATTTTAGTTGGTTTGTTTGACACATTTTATGTTAAAAATTTAGATTTTAAGTGATAAATGTGAAGATTGATAATAAATAATGCTAATTATCACAAAATATTTGATATTTTAAGAATTTAATGATATTCAGTGATTTAATTCGTTCATTCATTATAATTATAGTTGACATTTAATAGCTTGTTAATTTTAATCCATTAGAAAATATTTTATAATGATTTATTTATTTGTACATCTTGCAAATTTTATTACTGTTTATGGACTGTATCAGATGAAATATTATCGTAAAATTACTTATATATGAGCAGCACGATTTTTATTAATTGTTAATATAATTTTAATTTTTTTTTTTATATCGAAAAGTTAATTCGCAAGAATAATAAATATTTAAAAATATTTTTAAACTGTGTCTAATAAGTTTTTAAGCAAATTTTCTTTAAATAAATCATTATTTCAAACGTATATTCTAAATTTAATTGTTTAATAATAGTTTATCACCGTAAAAAATACAGTACTATGTAAAAAATTTTTAATTTATAAAATTAAATTTGTAAAAACTATTTATAAATTTAAATATCTTGGAAATAAATTCAAATTTACGAGTAATATTTTTTTATCTTGATAAGAAAATAGTGGATAGCGTCAATATTTGTTTTTAATAATTTTAATCTCCCAATTCTCTAAGCATACATAAAAATAATAATAATTCTGAATTTGGTAATATTTTATTTATTTTTGTCAGTTTTAGAATACATTATAGTGTATATATATATGTTAAATCAATATTATATTTTTAAATTTTTCTAATATTGTTTATGTTTATTCTGCTGTTTGATGGAAGCTTTTGTTGATTCCCATGCTGAATTGAAATCTAAAATTCTTTATTTTTTAATATCATATTATATATCATTGTTCATAATACATATTTTATTATCAAACAAACATTTTCTCGAAGTCGATCATCAGACAAATAATATTGAAGAAAGATTGTATAGATAATAAAATATGTATTATGAATAAACAAACATTTTCTCGAAGTCGATCATCAGACAAATAATATTGAAGAAAGATTGTATACAATACAATGAATTTCGATAAAAATAAACTAATAGTTATAACTTTTTCTTGGATGTATAAAAATAAGGTCAAAAAGGATGAGATCTGAATGTTTAGTGAGCAAATATTTTAAGTTGATATTTTAAATTTAACAATTTTGTATACAACATATAATCGAGATTGAGGGAACAAAAATGACATTTATTAAAAAAAGAAATTTTAATATTTATCGCTACAGTTATTTAATGTTAGTGAAGGTATTTGGTGATTTTTACAAAGATATACAAGAAACAGATTAGATCAAAATTCGTTATTATATTTTAGGCATCTGTAGAAACTTAATAGAAAATTGTTGAATTAATTATACTTATAAATATACATAATTCAATAGACTCATTTATATCCTAGTATCCCAGTCCTCATTTATGGTTGGGACAAAATCAAATCATGAATTTTTTATGTCGAAATAATAAAAAAGTTCTTATAAATATAACCCGAAACGCCACATTTAAGAGAAATATGTACATTTTATAACAGTGCTTTTACAAAGAACGTAAATGAAGCAAGTGTATAATTAATAAACTAAATTTAAAAACAAAATTGACATTATAGTTTAACATTTTCTTACGTTTTCCATTTTAGACTACAATGCCGATTTTCACACGTTCTGTTTACGATCTTTGAAAAATTACTACTATAAAAATGTCCATATTTCTCTTAAATGTGACGTTTTTGAGTTTATGTTTACAAGAATTTTTTCACTTTTTTCTGTAAGAAATTCATGGTTTGATCTTTTCCTAACCTCCTAACCATCAAATTATATCCTATATTACGCCTCTAATATATATATATATTTAATAAATTACCTATATTAAAAAATATATTAATTCAATGCTGATATTTATTGTATCCTTTTTATAATTATTTGTTTTTAGTTCTTTCCGTTTTTAAATAGAATAAAAGGATACATGAATTAGATTTATTCGTTAGCATCAAAATGGATTTATTTATACTCGAATTTGATTTAAATTCGATGATATTTACTTACTTTATCGTTTCGACAAACAAACATTCTGCCTAATATGATCAAATATCGATTATTTTCAATACGATTGATTCCCCAGAGTATTCCAATATTTTGTATTTATATATTTCATTCAGATTGAATAATATTTATCCAAAATATCGTTCGATATGTGAAAATATTCTTTCAATTATTATACCCAATATCAATTATTTTCAATAAATCTGAAATTGATCACTTTGAATTTTTGATAACAAAAAAAAAAAAAAAAAATGTTAAATCAATGCAATACCACGCATCCTATTAAAAATTCTTAAAAAAAATGTATAAAATCAAATAATGGAAATGATCGATTGATTGATTCATTGACCTTGACTAATTTGTTAATATGTACAGTAATTTACTTTATTTGTATGCTGGTTATACCATACCTGGAGAAATACTGGCATAAATGAAGTGATTTTTTAATAAATTTAATTTAAATAATTTATATTGTTATATGCATGTACAAGCACATAATTAAAATAAATGCTTCTCTTTATCGGTCACTATAAAACATAAAACTGCTCTGATATTTTGAAACATTTTTTATTAAAAAATTTTAGTTTACAGTTCGTTTTGTATGAATGTTACAGTTTTAAATAAAAATTTAAAGCTCATATATTATTATTATTATTAAAATTCTTTTCTTTTTTTATGTCTTCATATTATTAATATATATATTTTTTATTAATATAAAAAAAAAAATAATAATAATAATAATTTTTTTAATAATAATAAAAATTTTAATATTTCTATTATCATTCATTAATACTCCACAAGTTTACAAAAAATTATCTGATTTCAATTCTGAAACAAGATATTTGTTATTTACTTTTAATTCATTTATTTTTCTTTAGATTGAAAACTTTTCGATTATGTTTATCTTGTTCAATGTTTCTCTTCATGTATTAATAATTTTTTGATGTTTAGAATTAAGTTATTGATATCGTCTTCATATATTATATTTTATTTTGATATAAAGATAATTTTATTTTATAGGGCCTATCTATTGATTACTGTATATCCAATTTTATTATTTTTAATTAGATTCATTATTCTATATTATATTATTCTACTGAACGAAATAGTTTTCTCAATCATAGCATTTTTCTTTTTCAAAATATATATTTTCTTATTTTTAATTCATTTTGTATTTTTCTACTATTATTTAATCATAATTATACCGTTAATTTTTTGTATTACATCTTTCATTTTATCTAAAATATTTGTTTACTCTGATTATACTAAATTTCGTGGCTAATCATATCTACCAAAGTAATGTATCGATATATATACATATATTTCTGTAGATATGATTAAATTTTAAATAAAGAATTCGGAAGCATAGCATCTGTATTTATCATCTTAATGTAGGTCAAACCAATATATATACATATATTTCTGTAGATATGATTAAACTTTAAATAAAGAATTCGGAAGCATAGCATCTGTATTTATCATCTTAATGTAGGTCAAACTTTATTTGAAATATTAAAATTGACTTTCTCTTTAATATTGTTTATTTCTTTTAATATCTCTATTCTCAAGATAATAATATTGTTTATATCTTTTCCCCCAAGTATAATAAATGTCATGTAAGTATCATTTTCTTCAATTACTTTTTATTAGTTTTATAACTTTTACTTTCGTTACTAATGTTTCGTAAGCATAAATATACTAAAGTTCTTCTCACCATTGATACTGTTAAGAACTACATGAGATTTGTATTGTGTTTACTATAAATATATTTTAAGTATTACAGAAGTTCATTGGTTCATCTTTCTGATAAGCCATTATATATATGATTTTGATACTAAATTAATATTGGTTACAAATGGTTAAAGGATTATATTCATTTTTGAGGCAATTATATTAATGGCTTTCAGGTATTTCAATGTTTAACGTTTTTTGCATTCAACTTCTGGATTTGGAGTTTATCCGATAAATAGAAATAGATGTCACCTTTCGCATCATCATAGCTGTCTTTCGGTTAAGTTTTGTTAATTGAGTCAGAAATAATCTAGATATATTTAGTTTGTTTTTAATAATTATTAATGTAATCCCTACTTTGAGAAATTTTAATCTGCCAAAACCTTTTGAATGCATTTGTCATCAGGTATAGTAATAGCAATACAGCTATGAAGTCGTACAAAAAGCACGAAGCAGTCGCGAATTACATAAGCATCGCGATACCGTATATCGTATAAGTTTCGCGTAAGTTAAAACAGTTATCTTCACAGAAAATTATTCCGATAATGCGTAAATTCGACTTTAACTTAAAATTAAAAAGAAAAACTTAAAACTAATATAAAAATAGTTATATTATGAACTTTTGTTTCATATTCATAGCTTAAATTTGAAACATTGCATAATGCTTTTTTAGAATTTACATCAATAATATGATGTTTTTTGTATCTTTAGGCTGAGTTATTTTAAAAACTCGCATTTTCAGACTGCATAAATGGCATTTACATTGTACCAACTTAGTTACATTTGGATAAGAATCATAACTTGATTTATTAAATTTTAATTATTCAAACTTGTCAACGGAAAACACAAATAAATTTAAAAAATTGTGTTTACTACTAGTTTTTTCTATTAGATCTAAATAAAAATTATAAATAATACAAATAAGATTTTAATAAATAGTTCAATATTTTATCCGATTTGCGTAAAAGAAAGAAGAATTTACTCTAAATAAGATAAATATATATATATAGGGGCCTATATATAATTTATTATATTACCAACTATCTCAGTTAAATTGCATTCTGTTTCATAGTAATAAAACTGTTCAATGTTAGGTTATTTATTTATTGCAGTAAATACAAATTTGTTTTGTTTAGCCTTAAAGATTTAAATAAGTAATATTTCAAATCCTAAATGAAATCTGCTCGGTGATAACGCGTATCAGGTTCTCAGATTTTTATTTAAATTGAAAATCCCGATTTATTTATATGATATACACATTATTCTCTCAAAGTTTCGATAAGAAATAAAATGGCACACAGAAATAAAATTCTCTCTAGAACTTTATAGTGTTTAAACGTATAATTACAGTAAATTTTGTTAGAATTGAATAAATTGTTCTTTAATTGAGAAGTTTGTGAAACAGTAGAAATCTTTATAAATCTAATCAATTATAGTTAATTTTATACAAGAAAATTGCACGTTTATACAGATTAAAAATAAAATTAAAGCTTTTTATTTAACATATGAAGATTTAAATCATTTTATCATTATTATTATTCAACAATTATTAAATATAAATTACAATGTTACGTTAATAGAAATTCAGAATATTCTATTGCTTAGAAATATATTTAAAAGAAAATTTATTCGGAATCCAATTCTCAGAAATGCAAATAGTATACAATATTGTTTCTTTATACTTTATATATAATTTATATTCCAATAAATCTAGAAGGAATGTTATTTCCAAACTTTAAATATACTTGGTTAGATTTATAGAGATCGTTTCTTCCGGTTCGCAAATTATCAATTAGCGAGACCAAAGAAAAATCGATGTAGTTGGTTCTATTTATTTCTTAAATATTGTTATTTGGTTATTCAAGCGGTGTTTTAGAAAGCAATAATCTTTTATATTTTACAATAATCTTCTCCACCATGTAAGTTTGTATATGATAAGTTATTAAAATAAGTCCATGTCAAAAGATTTTGAGCCAAGTGACGAAAATGTATTTAATGTGCTTATGCGTTTCATTATCAAATATTTTAGCAATGTTTCTTATCGTTTCTATTAGGAATTGTATCAAAACCACAAAATTATTTTTCACAATAATAAAATTCTAATGGATATGCATAAGGAATCTAAAACACTGCATCTAAAATAAGCATCTAATTTGTGTAAAGGATAATTCTTGTTTTATATATAAAACATTATTTTATCTTTAAATATAAGTTAATTATTATTTTGCATTTATTTAAAAATAATTTATAATAAACAAGATTCATAAATAGCAAAACACATTTAAATTTAGAAAATTTTGTTCATGTGTCTAATTATGAGGAGACAAGTTGGTTGAAGGATAATGCTTAAGATTTAATTGTATACATAGTAAAAATGATTGATTCTTTAAAAAAACAAGATAATTTATGAAATTCATGTTAAAATTTATTATATAAACGAACTACTACATGAATGATTCAAATAAAGAATTTATATATTAATAAAATGAATATTTCAATTTTATAATGAAATATGTATTGCAATGTGTTGTGAAAGAAATTTATTCTATTGTAAATTTTTATAGTATATAAAATATTCTGTTGAATGACTATACATCAAATTTTCTGGCAAAATATTGCTTTCAGAAAAATTAATGTATAAACTCTGTTGTATATTGAGAAGTAAGCTTATCTAGTAGTAAGGAAAGGAAATGAAAATGATTTTTTTGAACATAATTTTTGTAATTTTAAAATGACCAGACAATACTTCTGGCATCGTTAGAAAAAAAAAAAACTAAAAATCAGATAGATGAATAGCTCCGTTTTGTAACACAAATTAATAAATATTGTAAAATTAAACCGTAAAACTGCAAGAACAATCATCTTATGCAATATAGAAAATATTAGCTTTCCTCTAATTGGATTAGTCTGTCTATATAAATAATAAACTGCAATGTTCTACCAAGATTTAGAAGATTGCTTTACTTTTGACATTGAATTCGTCTTTTATTTGAGATATTCTTTCGTGATCAGATGTAGTAAAATATCACATTAATACGGATAAAGCATTTCTATTATCATCAATGTGTAAATTTTATTGCTTTTAAAAACTGTTTTCAAAAATAACCATTTCTTACAGTTTTAATAAAAGATTAACTAGCTAATTTATAAAATGTTTCATGATAAAACCGTTGAAAATAGATAAAATAATACTTCGTAATAATATATTTTTCATGAAACGTATAAAATTTTTAAATTAGTAATGACAGTTTTAAGTTTTATCATATTTATTCTTTAAGGAATACAATTTGAATTATATATAGTATAAATTAATAATATCTATCTAACTGAAAATAGTTACCTAAGTCTTTGTTATAGCATAAAGAATTTGACAAGACTGATAGTGTATAAATGTTTCTATATTATATATTATATAGTTTTTATATTATAGTTACATCTACAGTAAACGAATCATTAATATAAATCTATATTGTATTTTATTTGAGAGATGAATCCATTTATTTCTGTCATGTTTTCCATTACCTTTCTTGGCCTTAATAATAATAATAGAACTTTCAATGAATGAAATTTTTATGTTCTATATACAATATATTATATTAATATATATAAAATATGTTTATTTCTAGCGATCATTCTCGAATTGGATTGAAATCTTATATATATTACCAAGCGCCTAAGTAAGATTCATCGGTTTGTTTGTAATATCAGAGTAAACAAGATCTACCATCCAATAGATGTCTATAGGATAAGATTTATCTCGTCATCATGGCAAAATTATGAAACCACAAAGAAAACTTTTCCCTCTTAGTAAGAGAAGGCTAAATTTTATCTGAAGATTTTTCTGGAATTAGTTTTCCTTTCTTTCAGTAATTCTTTTAAAGAAAATCTTTCGATAAACAACAAAATTCGATATTAAAACTCTATCAGTTTGACTTCATTAAGATAATAAAATTTTTTTAATTATTCAATGATTAAATAAACAAAATAATAAAAAAAAATATTAAAAATTTTTCGATCTGATATAGATATTCAACTTTTTTAAAAAATATTAAATTTATATCACTAAACAATTCTTTTTTATCATTATTTTCTGTAGTACAATTATTATAAAATTTACATCTGCTGATATTTTCTATTAGGAGCTAAAATATTCAGGATTAGTTATAATATAATGTATTAACTCCATTAATTATGTACTCGGTTTAAGGTATTCAATTAAAAATAAACATTCTCCTAGTAAATTAAAATCAATGATATTTGTTACGTCAATGAAACACGGCGTAAAATCTCTTGAAACTTCCTGGTAATAAGTATGATAAAATCTTATTGTCTGTTTAATTTGAATTCATTGCTTTGCAAAATGATCACTTAAGTAAAACAATCATCGATAAATCCTTATGAAGGAGTTCGGACAGAAAGTAATTTTTCGCTTTTAAAGCAGAAAAATGATAGATTAAACGTGAATCGCAGATAGATAACACTATTGTTGTTAAGATTTAAGAATTGCATGTGCTGAATAAAAGTTTCTGTGAACAAAAATAGATGCATAAGACAACTCTATTATGACAAAACAAAAGAATAAATTGTTGTAATATTTTAGAAACAGTTAACTTATATGAATTTTAATTAAAGCAAGATAAAAAAGCTAAAGCGAATAAAAATTCGACAAAATGACTTATTGAAGCCAAGATAGGAAGAATTTTATTATTTAAAAAGTGCATAAAATAGAAATAAAATTTCGAGGAGTTTTATAAGAATAATAATAAAAAAAATATTATTATTATTTAGAGAATGATTGAATAATATAAAACAAATATTTATTTTACATATTACTTATTTATTTACTATACTTTAATATATTCAAATAAATTTTATTCCTTTTATAAATTATTCTTAAACTAAAAATAACGTTAAATTTGCCATGAAAATTTTATCTTTTATAGCTCAAATAAAAATAAACTAACAATAAAATTTTCATAATTACTGAACTAATTTCTATAGCTAGTTCGATAATTGCAAATTTTTTGTAATTAATTTATTTTTGCTATTTCAAACTATAAAAAAAATTAAAGAAAAATTGCAATTGATAAAGTTTAAAGAAAAATCTCTAAAACAAATTTAAACTTTTCTAATATATTGTCAGATAAATAAAATTATACTGACTTTTTTAATTATAAAACTTTTTAAAAGAATAATTAAACAGTAGAAAATATTTATTAAATTTTTTTTTCTGTTTAAAATTAACTACTTTAAACGGAGTGCAGTTTTAATTTTAGCAATAAAATATATATATCTTGATGAATTCTTTTTAAAGTTCTCTGAAAGAAATCTCTTTTCAGCTAAAGCAGTTAAGTCAGCATACTTTTTATATATCCTTCCTGTAATCATTTAAAAGCATATATATATATTTTTATATGAATAAAGAAAGAATACTTCTTACTGATTCTTTAACTTCTGAATATCTGCTTGGATTGCATGCATAAAAGAATATTTTTATACTAAAAAAGTAAAATGAAATAAAATATTTATTACAGATCGGAAGAGCGGTTCAGCAGGAATGCCGAGACCGATATCGTATGCCGTCTTCTGCTTGAAAAAAAAAAAATAGTTGATACTGTTGGTTTAAATGTTTTTGCGTCAACGTTTCTTCAATAATGGAATATCAGCATTAAATTTCATAGAAAATAAGTCTGGTTCTATAATTATTTAAGTATATTCGATTTATTTAAGATTATAAATTAAATATCATTTATTACTTTAAATAATCGGTTGACATTAAAATAAAATACAATCAACTCTTAAAAATATATTATAGGAATTAAGAAGGGTTTTTTTGCTCTTCATGTTATTATGACAGGAAAAAAAAGATATAGAAAGATTAACTTTCATTGTGAGTAATAAATTACACATTTTATTATAATAATATTAATAAAACAATAATAATATAATTAATAACAAAAATAAATATTTTAATATTTATATA
>AYEL01078547.1:0-25032 GCA_000484575.1 Olivierus martensii
CTTTCAGATGTATAAACACGCCTACCAAATTTTGTTTATCTAACACAAGTCTTTCTTGGTGTTGGGATTTTTTTTTCCGTCAGTGTATAACAGTTTATAGTATCTCTACACATAGTACCTAATTTCATTGTTCATTTTCTTGATACATGCACCAGATAGAAGTGCAGCCCTTTTGAAAAGTTTTCTCTACTCATCATCATCTTTCAATTGATACTATTTTCATTCGTGTGGCATTAACATAAAATTGTAGAGTTAACATTATATTCAAGTTGAAATAAAAGTTTTGATAAGTTAAAATATTCATGTTCGTATTAGTGCTTCCAATTATAGGTTACATGGTAAATTAATTGCTGATAGAATGTGTGTTGCATTGCATCTGGCAACATAGCTACACCTATATAACAGGCTATTTTAATGAATTCATACATATGTCTCCCAGATCATGATGTAGAGACAAACTAACAAATCATTGGCTTAAAGATTTGGGTTTGCCGATATCTGGAATGTGAACCGGGGATGTAGGTATACATTCATTAAAAAACCTTACTGTATAAGCAATGCCACATTGCTGGATGCGACACGACATCTCTCACTAGCAGGTAGTAGTAATTGATAAAAGGGAGGACCCTGCACAGCCCAAGCACCATGCCCAGCAATGGTCTATTGTGCACCCCCAATCAGATCATCCCAGAAAAAGTCCCGTCTTTAAGACAAACGACAGTATTTTCCTCAATGGAACAGTAGCAAGATCCTCTGGAACAAGAAAATACATCCCTAAAAGATTATGCCTAAGCCAAGAAAGGGCCACACATTCACACAAAATGTGAAGAGGTCTCCTCATCCTGACATCATCTACAAATAGGGTTATCAGCAAGCCCAATCAAGTGAAGATGTCTCTTAAGATGACAGTGCCCTGTAACAATCCTAACTTCATATTTATTCAGTGAAAGCAGCTCTTTACTTCACTGAGCAGCGCAACTCAAAATGAGAGTCTTTGCCTGCCTAAGACCAGAGATAGACCTCCAGGAAATGAGATGCTGGGCCGCCAACCAGTCCTTGACGGCCCGCTCAAAAGCATCAGGGCCAAAAAAGGGGCAAGAAGCCCTTCCTTGGCAAGACCATCAGCAACCTCGTTGACCTCACTAGCAGGTAATCTACCATTTTGCCCAATTACACCTCAATCTGGTACTCAATCTAATACAATCATGATGAATACCACCAAGCCAAAATTTTGCCAATTACCTAATTAAATATTCATTGAAATAAATACTCACATGAACATTATGTACCAACACTTTACGAAAACCATTGGGTAGAAGATGCTTTGTTTTCTTTGCACTTCCATATCCAATATTGGGCATCAGACATTGACCCTTAAATCTCCTTCTCACTCTATTGTCGATACCTCTAGGTTTTCTCCAGTTTGGCTATAATAAATAATTTTTTTAAAAATATTAATATTTATTGGATATTTTTAATGTGATATAAAGATTCTTACTTTTAGTTTAACATATCTGTCTGACTGATGACGGCGAAACTTTTTCAGTCTCTTTTTTACTATCTTCAACTTTTCCAAAGGTCTCAGTGCCATATTTTTGCCTATTAAGAAAATATTACTACTATTCAAAATGCTTTAAAAGCTCAAAATGTTATTTTAACAGAAACGTGGCAAAATTAATCGAAATGTTTGGAACAATTCAATCAGAAGAATTTCTTTGCTTAAAATAACAAAGATGTCATAGAATAGCGAAATGTTTATCAAACGGCTAAAAACAAATCATTTGCGCTATTGTGATTATTAATAGAAAGAATATCTAATTCGATTAAAACGGATTTAACGAAAAAAGGTAGAAACTTACACTTCTGGCTTCACGATGAAAATCAAGATGGCAAGAAGTAAGTGTTGCCAGATGATATTGTTAATTCGGCATGATTAAATTTTAAATATTTTACTATAATGTTTCAAAACAGTATTATAAGAAAATGATACTTATGGTTGTAAATAATTCAATATTTTTAATTTTATACATATTTATTTTTTGTAACTATACAAATTGTTTGAATAACGCCCTTGAACTGATTAGTCACATGGATATGTTTCGTTTTTCTGCTTAGAAGATTTGGGATTCAATTTATATACACATCAAAAAATTGTATTGAGGAATTATTCCGACTATTGAACCCATTCTTTACATTCTGACTGACCCCATTATGGAGTAACCAGATAGTCACATGGATATTTGATCCACTCCCACTCTGGAAGAACAGGGTTCGGTATGAGACCCATGCTCTAGATTAGGGATTCCCAAGAAGTATCCCGTATCCCTGGAGATATGATGAATAGCAGTTAAAAAGTATATTATGCTATTAATATACTTGCTATCATATATATACAGTATATATATACTATCAACATTTCCGAGCTATTCCAGTGAGGTTGCATAGACTTTTTTCACGGTACCCCGTATCCCTGGAGATATGATGAATAGCACTTAAAAAGTATATTATGTTATTAATATACTTGCTATCATATATATACAGTATATATATATACTATCAACATTTCCGAGCTATTCCAGTGAGGTTGCATAGACTTTTTTCACTGTAGGGTCCGATAACTCAAAATGCCCAGTTAAGTTTCAAGATACTAGTGAAATTGCCAGATTGGCGCTCTCTCAATGCCTACCCCCGCGACATCTGCTCTCCTGCGCATGAGCATGGGTACCAGATAATTTACTAAAAGTCAAGAGGCTACCTCCCGTAGCCTCTTGACTTTTAATAAATTATCTGGTATTACTAATATTGGAGATAATTACTTTTAGTAAATTATCTCCAATAAGTCTGAGCATAAGGTTGGAAACCTCTGCTCTAGACTTATTGGAGCCATTGAATTCCATTTTTACTTAACAGTTAACCCCATTGCGAGTCGGCCGGATTGGCCGCGTGGAAACGCTTCGGCTTTCCACTCTGGAGGACCCTGGTTCGAGTCTCGGGTCCCACCCCTTCAAATTAAAATTTTTGTGATGGGGGCCGGGCCCGGCCCGTCGATCCCCGTCCTCCACAATCCGGCTGACTCCTCCGCAGGGGTGGGCAGCCTGTGGAAGGGCTTGTTTCGCCCCGCCACTTAGTACTCTTACTGAGTGGAAAGTGGCGGCATCTGTTAACAAAAAAAAACCCCATTGCGATTGTGGACGGACAGTGATGGGATTCGGAAGAGTCCCACCGTATAGTATTTATTCGTTATAGGTTTTAAGCATCTGTTAACAAAAAAAAACCCCATTGCGATTGTGGGCGGACAGTGATGGGATTCGGAAGAGTCCCACCGTATAGTATTTATTCGTTATAGGTTTTACATCGCTTTTCAATCTGTTAAGATTGAAAAGCGATGTAAATCCTATAACGAATAAAAAAAAACAAAAAATAAGAACAGTTTTGCCAATCCGTGATTAGAGTTGGAGTGGTGTCAGTTCTTAGTAATCGAAGAAATGATTTGAAAATAGCGTTATAAAAATTGTAAATATAATAATTTTATAATTAATTAAAACATTAACGCAGTAGTGGATTCAGAAAAGAATGACAAATGGCATCATAATATAAATAATGTACTAATATTGCTAATAATTTAAATTATTAGTATATATCAATATATTCATTTGTTTGTTCTCCAAATGACAGAGGCTAGTGCATCGGTGCTTCTTCCCTGAAACCGCCTATGCATTAATGTATTTTTATTAATGCTTCATAATTTATTGCGTAACAGATAATAAATTACTTAATAATTTCTTTCCTTAATTATAACATACTGTATATAAAAATCTTTTCGATAATTATACTACATTTAAAATATAATTCTGTAGAAAATCACATTATAGATAGTTTTGGCCTGAATAATGCTAAGAGTATGCTAAGGCCTCAATGTATCATGAAAAATGAAATGTTTAATCGTTCTTATATTTCAGGAACTAATAGACAAAAGTATAAACAATTTATACTTAATTTGTCGAGTATATAATACCGTCAATGTAAGAAAAAGATTGGAAATTTTAATATTTAATATCGTTTTTTATCCGAAAAAATTAATGAGTTCACATTTTGATCATTTTCCGTTGCATCTTGGTTATTTTAACTCTCAATAACTTCTAAACTATTATAAATAGACAAAAACATAAAACAATAAAATTATTCAATAAGAAACGTAGGTTTTAGATCAATAAATAGTTTTGATGTAGTTTTTTATGTTTCCCGAATAATAGAGAGGCAAAATTAAGAGTTAAAAAATTCGAGCATTTTCAAATTTGTTTTCATAATATCTTGTAAAAACTAAAAAGTGTTAGACATAAATAGTAAGTGACAAAATTGTTGTTTTTTGAGAGTTCTATAAGAATGTATAACTAGATTTCAAATTAGATTTTTAATGTCCAAGGTTAGGTTGATTAGATTAAGCCGCCAATATCTCATGAGTATACTCATGGGATATTGGCAGCGGCCCTTATAGAGCCCATCAAAGACTGGCCAATACCCATGATGAGATCAACCAGATGGTTGAAGAGTGTGGTTCAACGGCCTGGCCCGGATTTCACCTGAAAAACTAGAGATGTAGAACCACAGATTTGAACGCTGATCCTCCAGGGTGGTAAGCGAAAGCTTTACCATGCGGCCATCCGGCCGATTTTTAATGTTCAAGAAATATACATAATAATTTTACATTGCGCGGTTGGCGTATCGGTCTCCAGCACGACGTTATCCACAGAACTACCTTCGGTTCCATGAAACTACTCAGGAAACTACCATCGATTTTTTCTCTTAAACTATTTTATATTTCAAATAAATAAGTCGACACTTATATAATATTAATATAAAAATACATTAAATATTTTATTTGAATAATTCACCATATTTTTCTTTTCCTACTTTTAATTAAAGATGAATTATGTTCCGCACTTTTGTTTAATTAAATATCATTCTTCTTATAATTGCTCCTGGCAGTTTTAATTAATTCAGAATTAATTTAATAATTTAAAATAATGAAAGAATTTTTATACTATTATAAAAAATTCTATCTAACTATATAATTTTTATAAAATTAATATTAATTTTGTTTTCTCTCTGTAATATTCTCCATTTCACAAAAAAGATTTTTAACATCTATGATTTTTTTTAGAAAAATTATTGCGTAGGGACGCCTCTAGCGGAAAACTAAAATAACTTTCAGATGATAATTGTGCGTATGAGTGGAAGTATCACCGTAAGCCAGTGTCACAAATGAGGTCACTGCAATCTGTTTAAACGTAAACAATCTTAGCATGGCTGCAATAAACGGCAGGAACTTGCTTAGAAATCTTCTTCGCTTTCAGCGATACACATCGCTTAAGGCAAGGATTTTAAAATATATTTAAGGTTACATAAGATTAATTAATTAAAAACAAAATACAGTGCCGTAGTTATCACATCATATTTGAAAGATGGAATTGATAAATATAAAATATTTAAATGCATAATTATATGATAATATCTAGAAATAGTATTTTGTAATGATCCACAAAATATTGTTTGAAATCGTAATAAATTCATAATGTATGTCTTTCTTTAAAAAAAAAATAATCTTACTGTTATGTAAATATTTCTGCTGTGATATATTGTGTTGCAAATACTATAATCAGATTTGAATTTATAGTGATGGAAAAGCTTTCTGCAAGAAGCTAATTTGCAGGATTTAATCATGAAATTTACAAATATTTAATTAATGCTAAATATCTGTAAATTTAATGATCAAAGATCAAATTCAAATAAAATAGATTGAGAAAAATTATACAAATATGTTTTGAATTTTTATTGAAAAATGAATGCATATTCAGTCACATTTCTTATGTATCTGTGCTCACCAAAGATGACAAACATAGTGTGAATAGGAGTTTATCATTCTTATTTTGTAAGAATAATAATAAATGACACCAATTTAGTCATATGTATGGAAAAGTAAAAAATGTGATTTTACAAATAGAAATGAAGTATTACTTTGTAAACATATGAGCAGATTATTGCAGCTCTGTCAGAAAAAAATTTATCCAAGTTAATATTTATAAATTTTCAAATTTATTTGCATCTCAAAGGTGATAAAATGTTTGAAAGATGAGAACTGCATGGAATATATTATCAGAAAATGATTGAAAATCACTTGCTCTCTTTATACTCGATATGAGATTGGCCAAGCTAATATGGAGAAATGCAAGATAATGCTAAAGCCCTTCAACATAATTAGAATTATCTTCTGTCCTAAATATGAAATTGAAGCTGTAATGATATTAAATGCATTAAAAACAACGTTAAATAAAATTTGCTATTACTAGAGAACTTGAATATTAATATAATTATAAATAAGACAATAATTGATGTTTATTCTGCTAATTAAGTAATTTTTAAATGGGATTGTCTAAGCAATATAAATAAATCAATGCAAAATAAATATATACTGTATATCAATGATAGCAAATCTAAAATCTTTCACATGCCAAAATTAGAAAAATCAAACAACTTATATATCATGGTGTTCCAGTGTAAATATGAAATTAATTATCAGAATAAAACACAAATATTCTTATTTGTATATGTAGTTTTTATATATACTATCTAAATGTAAAATAAGGATAAAATCAAATAAAAAATTGCAATAAAATTTTCTACATGCTAATAATTAAATTTTCTATGCTAATATAACTGAGTTCTGCTGCTTCTAATAACACAAGAAAACACAACAAGCACTTGAAGCAGGATAAATACACTATTTTATTATAATACACACTACGTATACTAATAATACAATTGTTTTCCGGAAACATTTTCGGCCTACTATGGCCCCGGCTGAGGAGGGCCATAGTAGGCCAAAAACGTTTCCGGCAAACAATTGTATTATTAGTATATGTAGTATGTATTATATATATCTAATAATAAAATAGTGTATTTATCCTGCTTCAAGTGCTTGTTGTTTGGGATCCTATATACCCCTTTTTGCTCAAATTTATTTAATGGGTCCTTATCATATACTGATTATAAGAGTTTTAAGCAGTTATTAAGAGAATATTGGTTATATATCTAATAATAAAATAGTGTATTTATCCTGCTTCAAGTGCTTGTTGTGATTTCTTCTGGCTTTTCTTTTCTAAGAAATCCTGTCTTACTTAAAGTTTATTATAGGGGAAAATGAAATTACATAGAAGCAAATATTTCTTCATACTCCTTAATTTGTTAATGGAAATAGCATACAATTAATAGTTTTAATAATAATGAAAATGTGTCATTAAATAAATCAACATACCCTTTGCCAAAGCTGTAGACATTCTGCAACTAATCAGAGTAAAGAAGAAAACCTAAGCACTAAGTAGAAATAAAACCTTTATTTTTTTTTATGTATTGTAATATTATTTTTTTATTTTTTATCATCATTTTTATTATGGTTTTATTATTATTTTTTATGTTTCTGACAAATAATTCATTTAATGTAACATTTTAGATGTAAGCAACTAGAACAGATACTCTGTCTTGTGCAAGGCAATAATTTAACTCATGTCACTAACCATTCGTGTTCTCTGACCTATATAAACAAACCTGCAGAAATATCCCGGCTGGATGTATAGGAGTTGACATTAGCTGATGTAGACCAGTTGAGAATGGTTAAAAACATTCAAAAAAATAAAAAGAAAAAAATAAAAATGTTACATTAAACAAATTATTTGTCAGAAACGTAAAAAATAATAATAATGTAATAATCACTTGTATATGCTCATCATATTGTTTGAAATCAATAAATAAAATATAGATGACACTGAAAACTGGCCATTACTGCAGTACTGATAATTATAGTTAATAAAATGATTAGCATTTCAGAATTAATGAATGAAAAATAACAAAATACAGTAAACTTTGAAAAGATATCATTTGATTTCTTAAAATAATCAGTATTTTAACTATAAAACACACAATATTATTTCATTTATTCGATTAAAACAAAATTTCACTAGAAATGGATATAAATATTGCTCATTTATATTTTGTCAGTTTTGTGATGTGCACTATTTTATGGTGATATAAATTTGTCTTTTTACATTCCTGTTTGTAATCAGTCTTGCATTGTTTATGTTGTTTGATTTGTTATTTTTCATTCATATTTATTTATTAAATATTTTAGATTTCAGTTTATATAAAGAAAACAAATCATATGTTGATAGTACAGTAGAAAATGATAGTGTCTTCGCTTATTTAGATTTGGAAAAATATCGCAATAAAATAATTCAAAAAACAACATAGGATTGTGGATCCTTTATGATATTAAAAAAAATTAAGAATTCATCAAAAAACTATTAATCGATGTAAAGTTTTACATAAATTTAAAATTAAACAGTATCTAATTTTATTTTTCTTCAGTTACATGAATATTAAGGGTTATATCTCTATAAAGAGCCAGGAAGAGAAACAAGTGAAGACTGGATAGTGCTGATTTGGACCAGTTCTAGAGCAGAACACTAATGATGATGATGATGATCTCTTTATAATCTAGAATGTATTTGAAAATATAGTAATAGCCTATCCTAAAACTGCCAGCACAAGCTTACTTACTATCTATATACAGCTATTTGTTGTAGTTATGCAGTAAGTAGGTGATTCTCAGAAAGAGCACATAAACTGAAATACTCAAAATGAGAAGTTTTTAAAATATATTTCAATATAGAGTATTCCAGAAAATTCCTACACTTACTATTGCAGTGGAGATTACTTGATTTTCAGTTAAAGTCCATTGTAGGTTATTCCCTTGATCAAAGCCTCATAAGTTTGTCTTTCCGGATACTATTGATTACTTTATGCTAAAATATGTTTTAGCATAAGATAACCAATAGTATCCATATTAAAACTGCTAACAAAGAGATAAGGAAGCAGTGAAAATATGCATGAACATGCTACTTTTTGTATAATGGAATGGTAAATAAAAATATTTCCTTGAGATTTATAAAACAATAAAGCAGTATTGTCAAATCACCGATGTTTGTTTTATTTATTGCTTTCTATAAACTCAATATTAAAATGATATAAATGGTTCCATGCCAAAAATTTTGATCAAGAAAAATAAATATTCTGATCGTTGTAGGTTATTCCCTTGATCAAAGCCTCATAAGTTTGTCTTTCCGGATACTATTGATTACTTTATGCTAAAATATGTTTTAGCATAAGATAACCAATAGTATCCATATTAAAACTGCTAACAAAGAGATAAGGAAGCAGTGAAAATATGCATGAACATGCTACTTTTTGTATAATGGAATGGTAAATAAAAATATTTCCTTGAGATTTATAAAACAATAAAGCAGTATTGTCAAATCACCGATGTTTGTTTTATTTATTGCTTTCTATAAACTCAATATTAAAATGATATAAATGGTTCCATGCCAAAAATTTTGATCAAGAAAAATAAATATTCTGTACATATGAAAGATTTACAAAAAATATGAGATTGGTAAATCAAATGACATGTTAAGAGGAAAGATCACTCTTGAATTATAGCTAACGCATCTGTATAATCACTAATATCCACTAATAGAAATTGCAATAAACAAGTCTTTGACAATTGCTTAAGAAATCAAGCACTGAAATCTGTGAGATAAATATTTCTTCTCTCTCAGAATTTCCTAAAAGGAAGCATGCATCCTCTTTATTCCTTGCCTTGTTGCTGCTGCTTATTGTTTATTCAAATCAATATCTAAACTTTTAAAAAACAAAAGCACTAATTACAGTTAAGTCTATAAAATCAGTATAAATATTTATTAAAAAGCATTTTCGATCTTCAAACAAAATCCTCGTCAGTTTTTTTACAAGTTAGAATACAAAAATTTTTTTAAAAGTTTAATTCATAATTTGCAGAGTTTTTGGAATGAAAGTGCAAATCAATATCTTGAAGAATTTTGATTAAACTTCAATACATCGAAGCCTTTTCAGTTTTCATATTATCATGATCTGATCTTCAGATTAAGGTTAAAATCATATCCTTCAAGCATGCTTTGCTTTTAAATTTCACTAAGGTCATTGAATTTAAACTCATCATGCGAGTACAGCATCTCAAAAACATCTTTAAAATCAACTTTCAAATTAACTTTGTTGCAATAATATTGGATGTTTCTTTATTACCTAGACAACAAGATCAACATTTGAATCCTGAATATCAGTGGTGGGGGAACTTTCTTCTGATTTATTTCATTATTTTGTCAGTTATTTTTGTCCATGGCTATTATTAGCCATTCTCACTTGTGTTAAAATTTCTTAAGTTGCTTTCCTTTTATTTAATTTTTTACCTCATTATATATAGATTTAAATATATAATATATAAATTTCTTATATAGCATAAATACTACTATATTTGCAAATTATAAGTCTGACCATAAACTTTTTTAAACCAAACATCAATGGAAATATCCAAGTTGAATTAAGCTACTAAATTAATTTCTTAATACATTCAATGGAAATTTTAATAACTAGAAATAATTTATATTATTGTTAGTGCTATTTCATAATTAATAAATACACTAATGATTAAACAAAGAATGGCACTATCTGTGAAATAATGATTAAACTAGAATTCTTAATTAATTTATTTGAAGAAACGATCTGCCAGGATCAAACTGGGGATCTTTGGGATAACCCAAAAGTCTCCAGTTTGATCTAGGCTGAAGCAGATCTTTTTCTTCAATGAGTCACAACTCACCCTAGAATTCTAGTTTAATCATTAGTGTATTTATTAGCTTATGAAATGATGCTAACATTATTGATAAATTAATTAAGAATTCTAGTTTAATCATTAGTGTATTTATTAGCTTATGAAATGATGCTAACATTATTATAAATAATTTCCAATTATTAAAATTTCCTTTGGAAGTATCAAGAAATTAAAATGGCATGTTAGGTTCTATTAAACCCAAATATATTACTTGGTTTATTTGTTTTATATGTTGTTTGTTAATTTTTAAGTATCATGTTATGATATCTTTCCATGTGGCATTGTCTCATTTTCAGTCGAGGAACAATATGGCACCATAACATTATATACGTGCAAGCATTGTAGTCACTTAGCTTTGAGAGTTTTTAATCCAGAATTTTTGTTGAAAAATTATTTTTCCTATTTACATAAAATCCAACTTGCATAAAGTTAAAGTAACCTTTATATAGATCAGAGAATATTGTAAATTATGAAAAACATAAATGAAGAATAAAATATTTTAATTTATTTATCATATGAACTAGAATTTGCAAATATTATTAACTTACAGAATCCGTTAAATTCCTTTCAGTAATAATGCTTAAGGATTAAATTTCAAAATTCTATAAATTCTATATTCAAATTTTGAAGATTGACTAACTGTATGTGCAATTAAATATAAATTAGATTATCATGATAAATTCAGACTATCGCCAAATAATTAAAGATAATTAGAAGTATTTATAATAATTAATAAATTTCAACTATAACAATGATTAAGTAAACTTACTTCATACTGAAGTTTATTATTTCTTAATTTTATTTTATTTTTAATGAAATAATAGTGACTTTTTATTAAATAAATCAACTTTGTTATTAAATGTATCAAGGGAGATATAAGCAAGATCAGTTCATTTTATATCAAAAAGTTTTTAGAATTTTAATTATGTCATTTATCTGGCACTTATTTTTATAAATAAGTTTTACTTTGCAGCCTATGAATCTCGAATAATTTATTATTAATAAAATATTGTTACTTTATAACATTGTGATATTTACTATTTATTTTTTCAGGTATCTGTAACTTATTTCTCAACTAGCAGTGCAAGGTATGTTGATTTCTATGATTCTCCTAAAGAAGCAATCAAAGATATTCCAAATGGAGCAAAATTACTTGTTGGAGGTAATAATGTAAAGTCATTCTTCCATATGTCTATTAATTATTGAAACAGTGTCAAAAATAGAATTAATAGATTATTTATTACTTTTTTTAAAGTTTAAATAAAAGCAAAGCACACTCAATAAGTTTTTGGATATCTATGTAGCCTGCCTCAATTAAAGTATTTTAACTGAGCAGATAACATGGATAGCCAAAAATGTTTTTTAATATAAAAAAAGCAATCTTATCGAGTGTGCTTACAGTTTACTTTTATTTAAATTTTTTAAAAATATTTTATTTTTTAATTAATACATATGTTACTTAATTGATATTATTTATTTGAATAAAGATTTTTAGGTATTTTAAACAAACTTTTATTATTCGCAATATACTGTTTTGAATATCATCAGCTTTTCGTATTATTTAATTGTTATTTAATTTAGTATGTTTTTATTATTTCTTAATAATTTGTTTATTGTAGGTTTTGGATTATGTGGTATCCCTGAGAATTTGATTAATGACAATATACTGTTTTGAATATCATCAGCTTTTTGTATTATTTAATTGTTATTTAATTTAGTATGTTTTTATTATCGTTGTTATTTTTGATAGTAAAAACATTAAAACAAATAAAAACATTAGTATGTTTTTATTTTCGTTGTTATTTAATTTAGTATGTTTTTATTATTTATTAATAATTTGTTTATTGTAGGTTTTGGATTATGTGGTATCCCTGAGAATTTGATTAATGCCTTAGTTGAATCTGGTATAAAAGATATAACTGCTGTTAGTAATAATGCAGGCGTTGACAATTTTGGTCTGGGATTACTTTTGCAAACAAAACAGGTATTTATCTTCATTTAAATTATACAACAATATATATATATTTAAAATAGTTTAATATAAATATTGGTAGAGTGTTAATTATTTAATAGTCTCATTAACTGAGGGATATTTTACATATATTTTTTTTTCAATCAGTATAAAATTTTAAGAAAGACATGATCATTCAAATTTTGTTTTCAAATTCTGGACCAGAACATATGATAGTTTAACTTTCATATACAATTTGTTTATAGCAATGCATTAGAAGTGTACAAAATTTAAGCATATAATACATATAAAAAATATAATAGAAGTCAACTTGGGAAGTTTATATTGGCTGTTAGATTGTATTCACCTTGCCAAACTATTAAACTTCAAACTTTTTACTTTTTGATAAATATATCATTTAAAAATTTTGAGTTTCTAACTTTTACAAAATTCTTCAACAACTAAATAAACAAAGTGATGACATATTATTTTTGTATTAAAATATTTTAATCAGAAAAAATTTGAATAATGCACAAAAATTGATCTTTAAACTTTTTCAGATACTGTATTTTTAAATAATTATAAAAAAAGAGAACATTTATTAATTTTTGTGAATTTTAGTTCATCTTAACTTTTAATTATCAATTCTGTAATAATTATAAATATACTGTATTATAGTTTTTTAATGATTTTTAATTTACAATAGATTAAAAGAATGATTTCTTCTTATGTTGGAGAAAATGAAGAATTTGAAAAACAATATCTATCTGGAGAATTAGAATTGGAGTTTGTTCCACAGGTAAGAAAAACAATATCTAAGAATATTTTCTTCATTATAAAATTATACAAGAAATATTCATCATAAGTTTTCAATAATAATAAATGTTATTATTATATTTATTAATTATTATATTTAATAATAATAATCTTTTATTTAATCCTATAATTAATAATAATTTAATATAATAATTGATAAATATTATAATTATTATTATTATTGTTAATAAAAAATTATGATAAATGTATCTTGTATAATTTTATAATGAAGAAAGAACTATACAGTAAAGATTTTTTTGTATATTTTTGAAATAGTGTTCCGTTTTATTTTTTAACTAATAGCAGATATGTTTTTGATCCTATATTATCTTACCTATCTTATTACTTTAATTATACATTATGCATTTAATTATATATTTTAAATTTAGAATATTGAAATACATATGTTTAAATTTAAACCATTTCTTTACAAAAAGATCATCCTATGTATTTTATCCAGATATCATTCCATAAAATATCTCAATAACAAAATATTGTAGATTATTCAAAATTAATGGCATCTTTCTTATCTACATAAGCAATATACTTATTAATTTTGAAGTTCCTATATGATTGTGCCTATTTGATGTAGCAGTTAAGGAAATACAGTGGTGCCTTGGTTAACGACGGCCTCGGATAACGGCATACTTGGTTAACGAGTGGCTGTAAGAAAAAAATGTCTTGGTTAATGAATTCTGATTATGTGAACTTCCGACAAAATAGAAAAATAGATCTCTATAAAACAGCTCATCATCACATCATGTGATTTGTTAGCTCAGTTGTCAATCATTATTATTTTTTATTTATCACAATCAATTCAAATAAATATCATTATTAAAATTAATAAAATTATAATCATATAAAAATATATTTAAGTAAATGATCATTAACATACAGTAATGAAAACAAATTATTTAATTAATTAAAAATAGATGTGCAATAGTTCACTAGTTTTTAGTTTCTTAAAGGTGATTTCTAGACGATTATTATTTTAAATTCTGTGAACAAAGTCTAATTCTATTGTTTGTTTGTGTTGTATATTACTTGACATCTGCAAGTGGTGTAATGTCGCAGTTTCGGATTCCATTAGAAGGAAAAAAGTCTGTCCATGATCCTACAGTTCATATAGACAATAAATCGGCAAATTGTATCACTGTTCGTTCACCATCAAAAGGCAAAAATCAAATCTTATCTGTAAAATAATCATTGAATCTATAAACTGTTCTTCAGTATTTACGGGTTCGTTTGTCAAAAAACTCCGAAGTGAGTGCAGTTGTCCTTCTGGTGAAGATTGATAATTAAAAACTGTTTCCACGAATAATTCATTTAGTTAATGTTAAAGTTTTTGTAGCAAATATAATAAATAAATGATATTTTCCTTAGTTTTAGGACATTTTAAATAAGTTTTATCTGCATTTTCAATATTTACTATGGTTGTGGGGAGGAGCTGGAATGAATTAATCAATTTTCAATTAAATCTTATGGGGAATCATGCCTTGGTTTTGGTTAACAATGGTAATCCTGGAATGGATTGCTGTCGTTAACCAAGGCTCCACTGTATATTATAATTGAAATTGTTTGATCCACATAGATTGTTATATTTGTATTTTCATAGTTGTGTAAAGAAATTTTTAGATAATTTCTTTATACAACAATACAAATACAACTACATAATTATATAAATGATGATAAAAATAAATTTTATAATTATTTAAAAAATTATCAATACTGCTTTTAATTACTATACTATGTTAGAACAATATTTAATATAATTTTTGTTTGTGATACCATGTTTTATAATTTTTTATTTTAGAAAATTTTATTAATTTATAATAATTACTTTTTGTTTCTTGTATATTTTTAATTTTTTAAAATAGTAAATTTATTTAGGGAACATTGGCAGAAAGAATACGAGCAGCTGGAGCTGGAATACCTGCATTTTTTACTCCAACTGGATTTGGTACTTTGATTCATGAAGGTGGTGCTCCAGTTAAATATAATCCTGATGGCAGCATTGCAATAGCTAGTGTATCAAAAGAGGTATTAAAATATTAAACTTTTAACTATGAATAATTTTTTAACTGAGTAAATAATACTATTTTTGCACTTTACATAAAATATTTTTATAGTTCAATAATATAATATGCTGGATATATCAAACAATTGCATATATAGCATATTGAAATCTGGATATTCCTGGAGATAAGAGCTTCTGAAAAGCTGGTTTTTGTGAAATCATATTAGGAAAGAATGTACAGAGTGGTTCCAGTATTTTTGTTATATTTTATCTGTGAATAATATATAATGATTTAATTTAGATATATAGGCAATCTCTGACTTATAATGATGATCATAAGTTGAATGGTAGTAAGTCCAAAGTGGTTGTCATAAATCAGGAATGCCCAAAATTCATGGATTACCTACTACCGATATTTATTACATGGCATTTTATTATTAATGAATGAACACAAAAATACAAGAACCAGACACAAAACAAATGCTTTTTGTATATTAAACCATTGGTCAAGGACTTGAATCCTTTATCAGTTGCATTAACTAATCACAGAAGTTATTGATAACATTGCTGTTGTAAGTATAAGTGATTGTAAAACAAGAACTACTAGTAATGATTCATAATTAACTGGCTGAAGAATAAATTTAGATCTATGAACCACATAATACAGTATGATATAAAATTTGTCTAAATTTAATTAAAACGTAGTTTACATCGAAATATAATATATATTGGGTTATTCGGAAAGTAATTTCGTTTTTTTTCATGAAAATGAATGACAATTTTTTATAATATATAAATGTTTTAATTAATTATATATTGATCATTTTGGTTTATCTTTTTGGTTGTAGCATGATTCCATGCTTGTAGAATTTCTGATCTTTGCAAAAAACTTGGACTAAGTGATTTTTGATATCCTCATTTAAACTGAGTGTTTTACTTTTTAAAGAATTCTGTAAAGACTGGAATAAGTAATAATCAGAGGGTGCCAGATATGTTGGGTATGGTAGCACATCCCATTCAAGCTTAGCAGCTTTTGGAGAGTCAGCAAACTTGTATGAAGTTTGGCATTGTCATGGTGAAATTACTTTTCTGTTAATCAATTCTGGCCTCTTCTGTTTGATGGAATCACTCAATTTATCCAATTGGTGGCAGTACACTTCCAAATTAATTGTGGAATTGTCTGGAAGAAGCTCAAAAGAAACAGTTCCCTTGAAATCCCACTAAACAAAGAGCATCATTTTTTTGATGAATATGGGATCTCGAAGTGCTTTGAGCTGATTCATTTCTTCTACTCCATGATTGCTTGAATTCAACTTTATTGTAAACAATTCATTTTTCATCAACAGTTATGATCCCCTTCAGAAAGGATCAGTTTCTTCACGTTTGAACAGCAAATCACAGATATTGATGCAATGGAGCAAATCTTTCTTTGAGAACATGTGGAATTCAAATATCAATGTTTCAACTGTTCGTGAATGGTTGAATTCAGTAAATTCAATCTTGTAGCAATTTCTTATGTTGTTATTCAGCAGTTTGATTCAACCAATACCTTTATTTTGTCATCATCAGCTTCAACTAACTTTCCGCACTTGGTGCATCTTTAATATCAAAATTGTCAGAATGAAATTTAGATCGGAAGAGCGCATGGTGCAACTTTTAACATCAAAATTGTCAGAATGAATAATTTTGCAAACCAGTTTTGACACTGGCATTCTGTTAACATATCTTCTCTCTACACTTCACATAACTTTTTTCTTGCTTGAACAATATTCTTACTTTTCAATAATAAAAAAGCAAAACATGCCGAAAATCTCTATTTTATTTTCCATTTTTGATAGGATGCCAGAAAAAAACTACTGCACAGAGTCAAAAAAAATTTTCATAAATATACCTTGAAATATCAGCTGTTGAAATTTACAATAACAATATGGCTTAGATTGAAATTGGTGGGTAAAAATACAGGTAACGCCATTAGTGGAAAAAACAAAATTACTTTCCGAACAATCCAATATTATAAGCATATAAAAAAAAATATAAAATTTAGATCTGGGCATCTATTTCAATCCATTTATTAAGGGAATAATTCAAATCATGAATTTTGGTGTGTTGAAACTGCAAATTGTGTATTCTTTCTTCACAAGTGTATATGATATTAATTGGATGCTGCATGAAGCTAAATACTGGTTTTTCATCTGGATTGATTCTCAAATTCTATTCCTCCTAAAATTTTACAGGAATATCGGGATCCAGTTTATTGATTTCTGAATTTTACCTTATTGACTAACTTCATTAGGAATGAAGTCCTACCAAAAACTGTACTACTGAACAAAAGCAGTGTAAAAAGAAACTAAGTTGTATAGTGTAATCTGAATAATGAACACACAAAGAACTTTATATTAAATCAGCTTTCAACATGATATTTTTAATCCTTTCAATTGATTTTCTATTAAATATTGATTAATTAATTTTAGTAAAGATTTTTATTTTGTAAAATTACTGAATATATAAGTACGATATGATGCTTACATGAAATTCTTAACTGTACTTTTAATTAAATTCTCTATCAGCATATGTTGAATATCACAAAAAAAATTTATTCTAATTCTGTACAATGCATTTAAATATGATTATTAGTTCACTTTTTAAAAAAAAGTGAGACTTATAAAATCATATCTGTGTTTTCCTTTTAATAATTTTTGAACTGATCAGTCAATTTTTAAAATTTAATATGCATTTTCTACCATTGAATCTGATGCAATATTTTTCAGTTTCAAATTTAATAATTTAAAAATGGTAGACATTCAAATTTTTTAGATGTTCTAATAATATTTTTTGATAAAACTGATTGATTTTTATGAAATTTACAAAGGAAGTCATTCCAATAAAGATAATCTTCGAATCACATTAATCAATCCATTGAATGCCTAAGCAATAAATTATTGTATTTTCTCATTTGCTGAATATTATTAAAATTAAACTTACCAGTATTTTCATATAAAAAACTAATAAAATTAATAATAATTATTTCTAAAAATTTCTGAAAATATTCAAGCATTGTTGTTATGTTGAAGCATTTTTATATTATATAGATAAACTTTCATTTCAATGAATATTTTTCAATAAAAAATTCAATCCATTTCTGATTCACAGAAATATATTCAGCTTCTCTCTGATTTACATAATACTTATGTAAATTTAACTGTATGTAAAATATTTTCCATAACTTTTTATTCTTTTTTAAATATAAAGAATAAACATCTACTCTATTTGTAGGTTACAAATGTGAACATGTTTAGTTTAAACTGTTAACATAAATTCTGCTAAATCATGTAAAACAAATTCATAAAATAAAATAGTATAAACAGTAAAATTCAAAAATTTAATCAAGGAATATTTTAAATCCTGTGATGGATCTTCTTCAGCTTACATAAAACTTACAAGAATAATTTAAACAAAATTTCAACATAGATTCTAAGATGCAGTTTCAAACTTGCCAGCAATTTTTTTCAGTAAAATATAACTTTTGTAATTATTTCATTTATTATAATTATTTCATTCTATAATAATAATGGCTAGTGATATTAATTAAAAATTACTTTATTTTTAAGATATTGTTGATTATTTTGAATGTTTTACATAATTAATTTCAGGAACGTGTCATTAATGGTCGCAATTACATTTTAGAAGAAGCAATTACTGGTGATTATGCTCTGGTAAAAGCTTGGAAAGCAGATAGAGCTGGAAATTTAATATTTAGGTAAGAAAAATATATTATCTATAATATAGTATATTTGTATAAAGTAATATATTTTTAATTAATGATAAAACTAATTTTATATTTATTATTTACCTATTTTTTTATATTTTAAGTATTTTCATAATTTATTATTTTTTCATTATGCTTATATAATAAATGTATTAATTAAATTTATATTTTGATAAATTCATATAGTCAATTAACATTTATTGTATATGTATGAAACTATCACTCATATCTGTTTAAAATGTATTTAAATCTATTGTAATATACAATATTTATTTTTTTATCTATTGTTATATTTAAACCTGCTAGAGATACTCTCTGTTGGATTCTTAATCTTCTTATTGTTTGAATAGCCCAATTGGGAGTACATATGACAGCATTTTTTTTTTTTTGTGATATCTCACAATCCGTAGATGATATTAGAAAACATTCCAAACAAAAGTTGTTTGTTTTTCACAGTTCTATCCAATTATACTCAAATCAGCATACATTTTCAATGGAGATTTCAATGTTGACCCCTTGTGCTCGTACTTCTATTGGATTCACAAAATTTTTATCATGACTATTCAATTCTACAGATATACTTTGGTAATCAAAATTTTTCTCCGTATTTCCTATCTCATCATGTTTCTGAGAAAAAAGGGTGGTATGGATGGTAAAATACACACTGTATATACATTATCATATATATTATTATTAATATGAAGATAGCCTTTGAATTTATGTAAAAATTTACTTCAAATCCCAAGGTGATAATTTGAAGCAATGACAAGTCAGAAATATTCTGATTTCTCCACATCAATATTTATTATGATGATATATAATGTCATAACAAATATTGATGTGAAGAAATCCATAAATTTAGATCATTTCTGACTTGTAATTGCTTCAAATTATCATCTTGAGATTTAAACCAAATTTTGACATGAATTGAAAGGCTATCTATATATTAATGTTAATATATATGAGTAATATACATATATCTAATATACACATGCATATTAGATTTTTGTTATATTTTCCATTATTATTTTAATTAACTTTATTAAAAGTATTGTATTAAATAAAACTATTAAGACAGAACTTGGAAAAAATTTTATGAAACTATTATTATAATAATAGTTTTCTATTTATATAACTTTAAAAATTTATTCATAGAAATGTAATATTTTTAATTATAAAATAAAATATAAATACAGTTAATATACAAATTTTAATAAATAATTTTTTTTCAAATAGGAGAACAGCTAATAATTTTAATACTCCTATGTGCAAGGCTGCAAAAATTACTATAGCAGAGGTTTGTTTTGATAAAATAAATAAATTCTATATAAATAATATGAAAAATTATATTTTGAAGTTCAATAATTATTAATTTTTTTAAGGTTGAAGAAATTGTGGATATTGGTATGCTTAATCCTGAAAGTATTCATGTACCTAGTATTTATGTACAAAGGATAATACAAGGACAAAAATATGAAAAAAAAATTGAAGTACTAGCATATTTTTTATTTATTTTTATAGCAAATTAAAATTTAATATTAATATATTGATATAATTTAAATATCATTTTGACTCCTTAAGAAAATTTAAAGAAATAAAAATTATAATTTAATCAGAATTATCATCAGAAATTATAACATGATTTTGTATGCACTGTGAAAGCTAATTATAGATTATTAGTTTAGTTTACATTTACAATAGTGCATAATATAACACATCCCTCCAGGTATTTGACATCGCAAAAATTCATGATGTTTCTTATAGTACAAATAAATTTTATTTAAGTACACTATAAACATTGTGAATGATTATTTACAACTGCTTATACTTATACTTATATAAGTATAAGCAGTAATAAATAACCAGCACTATTAGCAGTTGCTTAGCTGCTAATAGGGCTGCTTGATCTTTGAAATACATTGTGAATAGATTAAAGATGTGTAAAATATGTTATAATTTGGTAATTAATGATTTAATGGCATAATTAAATAATTGATTACATAAGAAATTATATTAAAATAGATATTAAAATTTCAAAATTGAGAGTTCATATTTGGATTACATAAGAAATTATATAAAATAGATATTAAAATTTCAAAATTGAGAGTTCATATTTCATCATTGAAATATTTAAAATTCCTATATAAGTTTTGGAATTTTTTTAAATTTGCAAATAAAATGGCATATTCATATATACAAAGTTATATACTGATATTTGTACTGATACTTACTTGTTTACTGATATCTGTGACTGAAATATTGCCCATATATTTCTAAGAATAACAAATTTATTTTTCATTTGATGAATGGGACATTGTATGCATAATTTACTGATCATGATTATAATAATAGATATAATTGTTAATTCTTAACCTATGGTATTGAAAATCCTTGGATTTAATTGTTCCTACATTAAAATTTAATATCTGTATTTAAAATAAAGACAATTTAATATTACAACAGTATATTTCTTTAAGCATAATTAATTTACATTTTATCTGGTAACTATTAATTTATAATTTTATTAAATTTTTAAAAAAATTATTTTGATTTCTAGCGTCTAACATTAAGAAAAAGTGAAAGTAAAGCAACTTCAGCAAAAAATCCTGCTCAACAAATGAGAGAAAGAATTATCAGAAGGGCTGCACTTGAATTTAAGAATAATATGTATGGTATCCTTTATACTTAAATCAAAGTTTTAAAATATAAGTATTGTATTAATTAATATAATTAAAAGTAATATAATTAAATATTTAATTATTTCAGTTCAAAATTTATTTTTATATATGGGTTATTTTTAAAAATTAGAATTTTTGTATAATCTTACTTTTTTAATGATAATTAATTAGATTATATAAGTGAAAATAATGAGTTTAATAAAAAAAGATTCAACACTATTGGTGAGTTTTGGTGTTTTATATCACATCAACAGAATGCAATCAGATGTTTAGATACCAAAGAAAAGGAGTGATGGATGTATAACAGTGATGGTTTATATGCCCAAGTTTGACACACAGCAAATTTTATAACGACATTTTATTTTATTTTGTCAGTATTATTTTAAATTTTAAATATTTTTAAAAACAGATAGTATAAATAAAAACTATATCTATAAATGAGAATATTATATTTTATTCTGGTAATTAATTTCATATTTACATTACATCTTCTTATTTTATTTCATATATGCTGTCTAACTTTCTTAAACTTGACATCCAAAAGATGTCAAGTTTAAGAAAGTCAGTGATTTTCCATCACTGATGTATACTCTATATTTTTTATTGCAGTTTATCTGTTTTATAAAGTTTTATGTTCAAGATAAAAATTGTTTTTTGTGTAAATAACTTTAAAATTATTACAATAATTAATATTTTCTTATTTGATAGAAATCAGGCATTTGTTATATGATTGATATTTTTAAAATTTTAACATTTCATATTTTCACAATTTCATATAAATAAATATAATTTAAACAACAAAAGAAGTATTTGTAACAGCTTTTTCTGTCAAGTTAATAAAAGTTTTGGAATAAACACCAATTGAAAAATTTATAGCTGAAATTAATCTCAAAAATATTTTTAGTTATAATAAATATCCTCAAAAATGCCCAAAAATATTATAACTATGTAATTTTTATATTCTTTATGTAATACATTGCATTACAATTCTTTATGTAATACATTGAAGTTCATTTCGTAATTAAAAATCATTCATCAATATTGTAATAAAATATTTTAGGAACAAAAAAACTATCAGTAAATTCAACTTACAGAATTTTTTAATTAGTTTTTTTCATTTTTAAAAATTAATTAAAAAATTCATCCATGTTCTATAAATTCATTTCTATGAAACAAAAATTCCTTGAAAAGTTACTAAAGAAAGATAGATAGCATTTAATATTCCTTTTGGAAAGAATATTTATAAATAATTGAATTTTATCACAAATATTCATCAGTATTATTGCATAAAAAATTATTATAAATATTATCATAAAATATAATAATAAAATAATTATAGGAAAACTTGTGCTGGTGGCCACCTGAGATAGATGGCCAGCCTGTGAGCCATAACCACCTTAATATCCACCCAAGCATATTGTGGGATTTTTAAACTTTGTAAAATGGCCATCTGTGTTCTGTGGCCATGGCCAGTGATATTTAATTTTGGCACTTTGTGTGCAACATCTACTAGGTGGCCAGCCAATCGTGTTTTGATCAGAAATGCCAGATGGGCTCTAGATCTTCTATCAGATGAGCATTCTAAAGTGAAAAAATCCCGAAAACAGAGATTAATTAGTGATTTCTTTCCTTACATTTAATTAAAAATGTGAAACTGTATCATAAACTTTGTATTTTAAATTTTGATATTTAATAAAGAAATTTGTAGCTAACTATCTGGTGGCCAACCTGTACTTAGTGGCCACCTAATTAGTAATACAAGAAAACATGTGCTAGATGCACAAGTTTTTCTTTATTACTAATTATAATTTTTTCTAAAATTCTTTTCCTGTCAAAAAGAAGCATAACTATCTATTGTTTGAAAAATAAAACAAAAAATTTAATTAAAAAAATAAATGTAAAAAACTTGAAATTTGTTTATTTTTATTCTTTAAAATTATCATTTAACAGGAAGTAGTCATAATAATTTGAAAAAAATATCAAATTGTTAAATAATTTGAATATACATATTAAAGTAATTATAACATGAAAAGAAAAAAAAAAATAGTATATATATTTAGTTTAATTGCCATTTCTTATATATATTTAATATTTTCTAATAGTCATTTTCAGAAAATAAAAATTACAATTTATCTATTTCAATATTTGAAAATTTCTACTCTCTTTTCAATTCAATGAAAAGCATAAAAGTGTAAATATAAACTGCAATTTACTCATAATGTTATAATTCAAAAATTAAAATTTGCATAAATGAATCCAATAGTTATGGTACAGAAAAATATTTTTTATGTAAAAGTTTTGAGATACTATATAAATTCATTAAATTAAGATGAATACTAGTGATTCATTAGTATATTTCTTATTATTAATCAGTTTTACTTAAATTTTGCTAAATATTAAGTGAACTATTTGACTTTTAACTTTGTAAATGGCAAAAATTTTCAGAGAAAATTATTTTCAAATCAGTTATCAATTGATTTCAAAATCTGTCAATATCTAAAAATATGAAAGTCTATTAAAAATAAAATAAAAATAATTAAATATTTTAAACTATGAATTTAATAATAAATTTATATCACTTAGGGCCGGTTGCACGAGTCTTATTCTGCAGATTAAAACAGGCTTTAATCTGCAGATTTAGCTTGTTGCATTGCACGATGTCAAATCTCTAGGATAAACTACCGATTAACTTAACCGGCCGAATTTGGGCGGGTTAAGAATTTATTCTACAGATTATCTAGCAAAACAGTATGGCGGACTACAGTAGTTCCGAATCCGAAGTTGAAAATGATCTCAATTTAGATTATTTGGATTACATTTATTTTAATACAGAACGGATATTTCCGAGAAAGATACAGATTTATTGTTTATAATGATGATAACTTTCATGTGAGGTTTTGTTTTAATAAAATCAACGATTTTATGGCTATTGTCAGAGAGGTAAAGAGAAAAAGAGAATATGCACTTTATAAATCAAAAGTTTGTTATTTTATTTTAAATTTATAAAGTAAATTGTTATTAACATATTATATATACATATATATATAT
>AYEL01078550.1:0-18296 GCA_000484575.1 Olivierus martensii
CGAAACAAGTAATTTGTAGACCAGGGGTGCATAATTATTGTCAAACAGAGTCCATCCAAGATGAACTACATAACCTCAGGCTATGGGCTAGTTAAGAAGAGAGCCGTGACAACCTATCCCCTTTGTTTGAAAATGCTATTATTATTATATTTTAACTATTTTTTTAAAAAATTAATGACTTTTATAATAACTAAATACAGAGAAATAATTCACCATCCGCTATTTTTAAAAGGCACTGAGACAAATTTGAGTAAAAATAAATAAGGAAGAAATATTTAACATATGCCATTTTTAAAAGGCACTGAGACAAATCTTGAGTAAAAAACATAGATTGTCTGCCATTTTTAAAAGGCATTGAGACAAATCTTGAGTAAAAAACGTATAAAAAGTGATAATTTATCAAAAATCAGTGCTAAATTGGGACAAATCTTGAGTAAAAAACGTATAAAAAGTGATAATTTATCAAAAAGGACTAATCTTGAGTAAAAAACGTATAAGAACGATAATTTATCAAAAATTAATCTTGAGTAAAAAACGTATAAAAACGATAATTTATCAAAAATCAGGACTAATCTTGAGTAAAAAACTATAAAAAACGATAATATCAAAAATCAGTATATTGAGTAAAAAACTATAAAAAACGATAATTTATCAAAAATCAGTGCTATCTTGAGTAAAAAATGTATAAAAACGATAATTTATCAAAAATCAGTGCTAAATCGAGTAAAAAACTATAAAAACGATAATTTATCAAAAATCAGTGCTAAATCTGGCATACAGGTAGAAAAACGATAATTTATCAAAAATCAGTGCTAAATCTGGCATACAGATGGAAAATAATTTATCAAAAATCAGTGCTAAATCTGGCATACAGATGGCACGATGATAGCATATACAAATTACAGCAATATTTATTAAAATAAAAAAATTTTCAATGACATTGATAGCTATATATACAAATTACAGCAATATTTATTAAAATAACCAAATTTTCAACAAAGCGACATTCTCATACGTACTAATTCTTCTTATAAAATAAAAATTATTTATCTCACAAAATTACAGCAATATTTATTAAAATAAAAAAATTTTCAACAAAGTCGAGTCATACGTACTAATACTTCTATTAAAATAAAAAATTTTCAACAAAGTCGACATTCTCATATGTACTAATACTTCTTATAAAATAAAAAGTATTAATCCTACATTATTTGTAGCAATATTTATTAAAATGAATAAATTTTCAACAAAGTTAACATTCTGTACGTACTAATACTTTTTATAAAATAAAAAGTATTTATCAAACATTATTTTATACTAATACTTCTTATAAAATAAAATGTATTTATCACACATTATAAGAAAATACGAAGAAAAATGGCTAATAAACAATTATTTTTAACATTTATTAGTAGAATACCGTATTTCATCTGCAAGAGGGATAAAACGATTGTTTGCTTTTACAAGGTATCAAGTTTCACTTGGGTTTCGCTTAAGAGGGAGAATACGATTATTTGTTTACACGAGGTCGGGACACAGTATCGGATTACGCTCCGCAGTATCACATTACAGAATAAATTGTCTTCGTTTGTTGGAAAAGTTTTTTAGAATTATGAAGTATTTGGTATTATTAGATGTGGAATATCACCAGGAATGTAAATATATCAACATTTTTTTTATCCGATGCCGAAATTATGAATAATTTGAAAAAATTATGCATTGTTTACATATGCAAATTAGGCCTAATTATCCAATGCCGAAATCATGAATAATTTGAAAATTATATATTGTTTACATAGGCCTAATTAGGCCTAATTGCTTTCGTATTTTTTTTTCTTTTTTTCTTTTGGTCCTTAATCCAAAATTAAAAAATGACATCAGGACACAATATATGGACAACAAAATCCAATTTTTTCATACCAAAAAATTAAAATGCAAAAAAGTTATGGCAAAATAAACTGGAAATGAAGATAGGTATTTAAATACCGTATTACTTCGAATTTAAGCCACACTTTTTATTCAAATTTTTAAGACTTAAAATATGAGTGCGGCTTAAATTCAAAGTGAATATTTTAACATCTTATTTCTCCCAAAGCTACTACTCCCCAACGATTGGGATTTTGTTTTACGCTCTATGCATGAGCATAGTATTACGACTGTTGATAACAGTTTATTCGATGGTTCCCCATTCGTAGTTTTCCAATTTAATCCAATTGCTGTTTGATAGTAGCTGTATAGAATCACATTGTATCTGGCCAAATTTTAATTATAAGAACTACTCCCCAACGATTGGGATTTTGTTTTACGCTCTCCGCATGAGCATAGTATTACAACTGTTGATAACAGTTTATTCGATGGTTCCCCATTCGTAGTTTTCCGATTTAATCCAGTTGCTGTTTGATAGTAGCTGTATAGAATCACATTGTATCTGGCCAAATTTTAATTATAAGATTTATTAAAAGTTTTAAATCATAAAATTTGGGTGCGGCTTAAATTCAAAGTGAATATTTTAACATCTTATTCTTCCCGAGCTTCCACTCCCCAACGTTCAGGCTTTTGCTTTACGCTCTATGTATGTGCATAGTACTCTCCAATGTTCAGGCTTTTGCTTTATGCTCTACACATGATAACAGTTTATTTAGTGGTCCCCCTTTCGTACTTTTCTGATTTAATTCAGTTGCTGTTTGATAGTAGCTTATAGAATCGCGTCGTATGAGGCCATATTTTAATTATAAGAAAAATCACTAATTACTATAATGCTGTTTATAACTACTGATGAGTACAAAAGAATTCATGGATGATGACAGAGCTGATGATAGATTGATTAGAACATGTTTGGGAGAAGAGACCAAACATTTTGTTCTAATTAATCAATCTCAATAAATTAGGCAGCTTATTATGTATATTAGTACCTATTTAAGTAAATAAAAATGTTATAATCAATCAATCTCAATATATTAGGCAGCTTATTATGTATATTAGTACCTATTTAAGTAAATAAAAATGTTTTTTATTTTCCAATACCTATTGTAAAAAAATTTTTTCCAATTTTAAAATCTTACTGCGGCTTAAATCAGAAGTAATACGATAATAAAAACTTCATTAACTTCATTAAATACATAAAAATTTCAATGTTTTAAGAAAGTAAATTGTACCTAAGGAAAATTTTCCTAAGGGTGTTATAATTCCAGCACAAAAGAATGCATGGATGGCAAAAGAATTAATGAAAAACTGATTAGAACATGTTTGGGAGAAGATACCTAGCATTTAAATTATTCAATAAACTAATATTTTATTATTAACGTTTTCGACCATTCGGCCATCTTCAGACAAAGAACAGAATATTCGACTATATTCGAATATTCTGTTCTTTGTCTGAAGATGGCCGAATGGTCGAAAACGTTAATAATAAAATATTCATGCTGAGGAATATCTTTCCTGATAAAGTTGAGCTGCAGCAGCAATATTCGCATTAGCAACACCATAGTAAATGACCATGGCAGTCATTTCATTAAGTGTGTACTCAGTCATTACACAGTACATATACATTAAATTGCACTTGTATGAATGTGATTTTTTATGCCAATTGAACAGGAAGATATCAGTGTTGTGAAAACCTCCAAAAATTTACAGTTGTTGTGGAAAGGCATGCAACATGATTTGAATGCGAAAATATTTTTGTTTCATTTTTGGATGAATTATTCTCACAATTTTGATGTTTTTTTAAAAGTGTTCAGAATTGAATGCTGTACAAGTTTGTAATTGAAGGGCATGCAACATGATTTGAATGCAAAAATATTTTTGTTTCATTTTTGGATGAATTATTCTCCCAATTTTGATGTTTTTTTAAAAGTGTTCAGAATTGAATGCTGTACAAGTTTGTAATTGAAATTTTTTCCTATCTGTTATGGTTTACGAGATAGAATTTGCAAATGTCCTCATTTGCATAATCAGTTCATTTGAAGTTTGCTATCAGGTAGCCCATCAATGGCTTCCGATTTGTTGGCATTAACAATTTTTTGAAATCTACAATAGTTATCAAGTTATTTGGAGGGATACCCTATCTGTTATGGTTTACGAGATAGAATTTGCAATGTCCTCATTTGCATAATCAGTTCATTTGAAATTTGCTATCAGGTAGCCCATCAATGGCTTCCTATTTGTTGGCATTAACAATTTTTTGAAATCTACAATAGTTATCAAGTTATTTGGAAGGATACAGACTTTTCTTCCACCCTCTATATTAAAGCATTTTTAACTATTAAAATATCTTTATATGAAATATTTAAATATAAAGATTTTTCTATAGAGATGTAATAAGATTTCTTTTAACTATTAATTAAAATTTTATATTCTAATTCCATATTAACAAACTATTGTAAATATCAAAAAATTATTTTAGTAAAAAAATTAACCAAATTAATACCAAGAAAATACATTTAAATTAATATTTTCAAATTTCATTATATGATGATGAACTTACCAGGGGAGTGCCAATCATGGCCCTTTCCGATTTCGCTGATTTTTACATATTTTGTAGTACAACCCTCCAACAAAACTATGATAAAGTAATATGACACACCTCTCAAGCATTCTCAAAAAAAAGGTTTAAAGTTTCTATATTCTTTATATATCAAGTCATATCACCTCATCGTCGAGTGCTGTCATAGAGCGATGTGTTCCTTGTTTGATGGCTATCATGAACGATAGAAAGGATGTGGGTTCAAACCTCTACTAATGATTTTTTCTCCCTTTTTTTATTGAAATTGAAGTGGATTATTGTATAATATATTTTATTAATGAGTACTTTATTTTTTTGCAATTATTTGCCATACTGTTTAAACATTTCCTTCACAATTACATTCCTTTATACGTGTATTTAATATTTGTGATGAAAATGTTTTAAGAGTATGGAAAATAAAATAATTATAAAAATTAAATTCTTATTAATAAAATACATTATACAATAATCCACTTCATAGAAAGGATATGAGTTTGAACCTCTAATGATAAGTTTTTTTTCCTTCCATTTTTTTCAGACAAAAAAAATGGAAGGAAAAAAAACTTATCATTAGAGGTTTGAACTCACATCCTTTCTATTGTTTGCAATAGCAATCAAACACCGAACACATCGCACTACGACAGCACTCGATGGTGGGGCGATATAACTCGGTATATAAAGAATATAGAAACTTTAAGCCCTTTTTTCCCGGGAATGCTTGAGAGGTGCATCGTATTAGTTTACCATGGCTTTGTAGGAAAGTTGTACTACAAAATATGTAAAAATCAGCAAAATCGGAGGGGGCCATGGTTGGCACTCCCCTCTATATTAAAGCATTTTTAACTATTAAAATATCTTTATATGAAATATTTAAATATAAAGATTTTTCTATAGAGATGTAATAAGATTTCTTTTAACTATTAATTAAAATTTTATATTCTAATTCCATATTAACAAACTATTGTAAATATCAAAAAATTATTTTAGTAAAAAAATTAACCAAATTAATACCAAGAAAATACATTTAAATTAATATTTTCAAATTTCATTATATGATGATGAACTTACCAGGGGAGTGCCAATCATGGCCCTTTCCGATTTCGCTGATTTTTACATATTTTGTAGTACAACCCTCCAACAAAACTATGATAAAGTAATATGACACACCTCTCAAGCATTCTCAAAAAAAAGGTTTAAAGTTTCTATATTCTTTATATATCAAGTCATATCACCTCATCGTCGAGTGCTGTCATAGAGCGATGTGTTCCTTGTTTGATGGCTATCATGAACGATAGAAAGGATGTGGGTTCAAACCTCTACTAATGATTTTTTCTCCCTTTTTTTATTGAAATTGAAGTGGATTATTGTATAATATATTTTATTAATGAGTACTTTATTTTTTTGCAATTATTTGCCATACTGTTTAAACATTTCCTTCACAATTACATTCCTTTATACGTGTATTTAATATTTGTGATGAAAATGTTTTAAGAGTATGGAAAATAAAATAATTATAAAAATTAAATTCTTATTAATAAAATACATTATACAATAATCCACTTCATAGAAAGGATATGAGTTTGAACCTCTAATGATAAGTTTTTTTTCCTTCCATTTTTTTCAGACAAAAAAAATGGAAGGAAAAAAAACTTATCATTAGAGGTTTGAACTCACATCCTTTCTATTGTTTGCAATAGCAATCAAACACCGAACACATCGCACTACGACAGCACTCGATGGTGGGGCGATATAACTCGGTATATAAAGAATATAGAAACTTTAAGCCCTTTTTTCCCGGGAATGCTTGAGAGGTGCATCGTATTAGTTTACCATGGCTTTGTAGGAAAGTTGTACTACAAAATATGTAAAAATCAGCAAAATCGGAGGGGGCCATGGTTGGCACTCCCCTGGTTAGATCCAAAAATGCTTTCATACTGAAGATATTTATAACGAATTTCTATTTTAGATTCTAAATGAGTAGTTTTATTTATATTTCTAGAATAATTTTAAATGTCTAATCATTTATTTCATTCATTCTTTACAATATGATAAGATTTAATTTTTTTCAATGTTAATCATTTCTATATCAATAGCAATAAGTCTATGTTTGGTATCAAGGAAGGAAAAAAAATATATAATAAAATTGAGATTAAAAAAAATTAAAATGTATTTATAATGCAAATAAATACCTAAAAATAATTCTTAGTAGAAAAAGAGATGACTAAAATAACAGCACTGATCAAGAGAGAAAAACTTTATTACAGAAATAAGAAACAACCTACTTGTGAGGTTTTCTTCAGCAGTTCTATTCACACCTCATGAGTAGATCAAAAATGTTTCTGTAATAAAATTTTTCTCTAATGATCAGTGTTGTTTAATTTTATTTTAATTTCACATTAGGAAGAAAATATGACAGCACAATTACATATGATACTTTGATATGTCTATGATATTAATCACTCTTATTTAACTTATTAATAACTATAAAAAGTGCAAAAATTCAGGATAAAATGAATGTTACCTTTGATGCTATAATATTTTATTTTGTAATATAGAATACTAGATTCTATGATATTAATCACTCTTATTTAACTTATTAATAACAATAAAAAGTGCAAAAATTCATGATAAAATGAATGTTACCTTTGATGCTATAATATTTTATTTTGTAATATAGAATACTAGCAAAGTGTGCCTGGTGTTACCCAGGCATAATTTGAAAGCATATACAGTATATTAGGAAAAACTTGGTTTTAATTATTTGAATGTTGATTTCTTCTACAGTTTCAGTTATTAGGCTGTTTTTTTAAATACAACTTTCATAATTTCCAGAATTTCATGAATTTATGAATCTATATGTCTTTCCACTCTTTGATTTGAAACAAATTTACTTGGAGGTATGTTGAAATCTGTAATGCTGTGATAGTTTTGTGCACTATACCTATTGGAAAATTGATCATTTTACCACTCTTCATTGTATCATTATCAAGAATTTTTTTAAATGAAAAATTATTTCATTCATTGATTTCAGTTATTATTTCAAATCCCATGTTTATTTAAATGTTGCATTATCATCAGACTAACTAAATTACAACTAGTACAAATTATTGGTTCTTTCTGAATTTATTAAAATATAAATCCGGAGATCATTTATCAATATTATGTCACAATGATGTTATTGCTGTACTTACATAACATCATCGCGACATAATATTGATAAAATGTTTTGAAGACTTCCTGAATTCGAACAAAATTGTTTTGCCATATAATTTATTAATTATTGCATTTGGAATCTATTGGTTTTTTATGTTCAGTTTTAATATAGATTTAATCAGAGTATTAGACCATGATGACATCACATTGTATATCATTTGATGTCACTAATTGAGATCAACTTATATCATTCATTAAATTTGTGATGATGTCTACATTGTGATGAATTTGTGATGATGTCTACATTCTGATGATGTCACATTGCAGTAATAACATCACTGTTACCTCATATCATTAAATTCAGTCAAAAATCATCGTCTACACATAGTGCAATTTAGTGACTAAATTAGTAAATTCTATGGAATTTTTAAATTGTTTGTAATTGCTTAACAATAATTGTTTTAAAAAATTACTAAATGGGTCAATTATTTGAGTTTACAATTGCAGAAAACCAGGCCAAGTTTGATAATTGTATCCTCTATTGTTTAGGAAATTACTCATCACAAACAAACAACTAAAAATATATATAACATAAATTAGTTTAGTGTATTAAAGCACTAACATAATAAAATTGCCAAAGAAATTAATTATGAAAGTATTTCTATTGATAATACTTTTTTCATAACACAAAATTTCTGATGTTAAATTAGTTTAGTATATTAAAGCACTAACATAATAAAATTGTCAAAGAATTTAATTATGAAAGTATTTCTATTGATAATACTTTTTTCATAACACAAAATTTCTGATGTTTCACTTTTGTTCAAAATATATATAGAGTGTAATATATTCAACATTACTTTTGAAAAATCACTATGATCTAATAATAGCAATATTATCATCATTCAAATCAGCACTGTTCCAAAGAAATTGAAAAATTATTTCATTCATTGATTTCAGTTATTATTTCGAATCCCATGTTTATTGAAATGTTGCATTATCATCAGACTAACTAAATTACAACTAGTACAAATTATTGGTTCTTTCTGAATAAATTAGTTTAGTATATTAAAGCACTAACATAATAAAATTGTCAAAGAATTTAATTATGAAAGTATTTCTATTGATAATACTTTTTTCATAACACAAAATTTCTGATGTTTCACTTTTGTTCAAAATATATATAGAGTGTAATATATTCAACATTACTTTTGAAAAATCACTATGATCTAATAATAGCAATATTATCATCATTCAAATCAGCACTGTTCCAAAGAAATTGAATGCCTGTTGAAAAATAATTTTATTTACCTTCCATTTTAACTATTACAATAGATACATATAAATACAAATGCAGAAAACAGATAACTTGATGAGAATAAAAAATGATATCGAACAATTTCATTTCTCTTAATAAATAAGCTATGATATTTTAAGTATTTATTCCAGATATTATGTACATTATGATATCAAAAGTTAATAATATTAATATCATTCTTTGTGTGTTCTTTGAGCTATTATTATTTTCAATAAACATAAAATATAATTTATATATTTCAAAAATCAAAATGTTAAAATTTGATTTATATTTTATTGAGCAGAAATTATTGATAATTGCAATAACTTTTGCTTAGTAAAAGACAATTCTTATTAAACATATATTTTATTATTATTATATTTTAAAAGTATATCAATTTAAACAGAAAAAGCCTTTGTTATTTATATTTTATTGAGCAGAAATTATTGATAATTGCAATAATTTTTGCTTAGTAAAAGACAATTCTTATTAAATATATATTTTATTATTATTATATTTTAAAAGTATATCAATTTAAACAGAAAAAGCCTTTGAAATATTAGAAAATAAGTAGTCCTTGAGTTATATAGATGGATCATTTTGCAAAACATTACATAAGTCAAAACATATATATATGTCAAAGTATACATTATACAGTACTAGTATGCCACAATAATGTAATACTAAAATAGTTATATTAAAGAATAAGAACATAAATTGTGTGGTAAAGCAGTTGTTTACCATCTTGGGAATCCAGATTCAATTCAGAGTCCCAAACCTCCAGTTTTTCTGAAGGGATCAAGATCCAGATTCAGGCCCAGTTCATTATCTAAAAATAATTCTAAGTATGAATCTATGTATATTGCATCTATATAAGTCAAGGATTATCTGTAATTGATATATAATTAAACCTCAGTTATATGGAATAAAGATTATTTAAAATAATGAAAATTTCATAAAATCAGCAAAAAGATTCTGAAAAAGTTGAATACTTCTTATAAAAAATAAAATCTTTTTTATATACATTTATATAATGTATTTAAAATATATACCATACCTACCATATATGCCATATATATTCATGTATAAGCCAAAGAATTTTTTCTGATAAAAAAATTGAGAATATAATGCCCACCTTAGGCACCTGTAGTATCATGGGTCTGAGGGTGATTCAGATCAACCTCCAGCATTCACAAGCTGCTTCCGCCCTTTTGGGTCGGCTGCTCGTGGGGGGCTGCTATGACACTCTTATTCAAAAGCCGTGGTACTATAAAGGCCAAATATGGGGCTTCACTGTAAGAAAGGCGAGTTGTTTTCTTTTACTTCTTGTACTTGTGATAGTGGTCCTCGGACTTATGTTTTGTTAGGAATAACATATGTGTTTCACCTGTCTGGGATTTCTGTTCTAGGGATCTTACTACTGGAGCCATGGTACTATAAAGGCCAAATATGGGGACTTCACTGTAAGAAAGGCGAGTTGTTTTCTTTTACTTCATGTACTTGTGATAGTGGTTACAGAGGACCACTATCGTTAGGAATAACATATGTGTTTCACCTGTCTGGGATTTCTGTTCTAGGGATCTTACTAGGGCAGCAAAGGCATCAACCGAAGAGGGAACACCAATTCGAATTTCTGATGGGTACTAACCTTTTTATTTTAAATAGGGGTAATGAACCTACCTTTGCTGCAGCAAAGGCATCAACTGAAGAGGAAACACCAATTTGAATTTCTGATGGGTACTAACCTTTTTATTTTAAATAGGGGTAATGAACCTACCTTTGCTGTTGTTAACAGAAGGGAGGTCATTGACCTAATGTTAGTGACTCAGTATATTTCTGACCTAATTGAGAATTGGCATGTGTCTGGTGAGATGTCTTCTTCAGATCACAGATTATCTGCTTTAATTTACAGGGTATGGCACCTAGTCAGGTTACATATAGAGATCCTCGGAGGACTAATTAGACTTCCTTTAGAGAAGGCCTTAAATTTAACCTGGGAGGTATACAGAGCAGATTTTGCTCAGTGGTGGATTTAGAGATGACTGTTGAGGAGTATACAGAGCAGATTTTGCTTGGTGGTGGATTTAGAGATGACTGTTGAGTTCAGAGCAGATTTTGCTCGGTGATGGATTTAGAGATGACTGTTGACCAGATTCAACAGGCAATTCTCTTACCTACCACAAAAATTGTCCTGTCAGGACTGCTCGCTCATCAAGGCGAGTTCCTTGGCTGTCCTGTTAGGACTGCTCGCTCATCAAAGCGAGTTCTTTAGTGGAATGAACAACTGGGCAGTCTTAAACAAAATGTTAGGCGGCTTTTTAATAAAGCTAAGAGGACTGGTGATTGGGACATGTATAGGAGTGGAATGAACGACTGGGCAGTCTTAGACAAAATGTTAGGCAGCTTTTTAATAAAGCTAGGAGGACTGGTGATTGGGACATGTATAGGAGTGCTCTCATTGGTTATAATAAGGCCATTAGAAAGGCTAAAAGGTCTTCCTGGAAACAGTATTGTCAGGGAATTGAAGATATACCTGAGGTATCCAGAGTTGTGAAGATAATGTCTAATGGGAATTTTTGCAGGGTTGGTTCTCTTAAACTGCCTGATGGCAGTATGACTGCAGGGACTCTTTAAAGGAACTTTTTCGGGTACACTTTCCTGGGTCTCTAGGACTCTTTAAAGGATCTTTTTCAGGTACACTTTCCTGGGTCTACTTTGATTGAGAATTCATCCTCCTTGCAGGTGCAGTAACAATCTTGATGGATGTGATTATCATGCCAAGAGGGAGGATTGGCAATTTGTGAGAGGGATGAATAATCAGTCTAATATTAGATGGGCTATAAGTGTTTTTAAGCCTTTTAATTCGGCAGGACCAGATGGCATTTTGCTAGTGTTCTTGCAACAAGGCATTGATGTTTTGGCCTCTCCTCTTTGCCGTCTCTTTCGGGCCTGTTTGACTTTTGGCTCTGTTCCACAGTCCTGGGGACAGGTAAGGGTTTCTTTTATACCTAAGCTTAGGCATAATTCTTATACCAAGGCCAAGTCTTATCGTCCAATTAGTCTGATGTCCTTATTGAAGACATTAGAGAGGTTGGACCTTGTGAGAGGAATGAATAATCAATCTAATATTAGATGGGCTATAAGTGTTTTTAAGCCTTTTAATTCGGCGGGACCAGATGGCATTTTGCTAGTGTTCTTGCAACAAGGCATTGATGTTTTGGCCTCTCCTAATTTGTGAGAGGGATGAATAATCAGTCTAATATTAGATGGGCTATAAGTGTTTTTAAGCCTTTTAATTCGGCAGGACCAGATGGCATTTTGCTAGTGTTCTTGCAACAAGGCATTGATGTTTTGGCCTCTCCTCTTTGCTGTCTCTTTCGGGCCTGTTTGACTTTTGGCTATGTTCCCCAGTCCTGGGGGCAGGTAAGGGTTTCTTTTATACCTAAGCTTGGGCGTAATTCTTATACCGAGGCCAAGTCTTATCGTCCAATTAGTCTGATGTCCTTATTGAAGACATTAGAGAGGTTGGTAGATAGGTTTGTTAGGGATGGAGCCTTGTCTAGGATCCCCCTTTGTCGCAGTCATTTGCCTATCAATCTGTCAAATCGACTGAGCATGGTCTTCATGAGGTTGTTTTGCTCATTAAGAGGGCTCTTGGGTACAAGGAGATTGCCCTTGGCACTTTCCTTGATATTCAAGGTGCTTTTGGCTCTACTTCTTTTGAGCTAATTAGCCTTGCTGCTTTCAGACATGGAGTCAGTTCAACAATTATTCATTGCCACTTGTGCTGAGGCATATGGTTGTTTTTAGCAGACTCTATGAGGCGATGAAGTTATGATTCTCACTGACAGGTTGTCCGCAGGGGGCACCAAAGAAAGGTCCGCAGGGCCCTTCTTTGGTGCCTTGTGGTGAATGAGTTATTTTATTTTCCATTTTTGATAGGACTCTGCCAAATCGACTGAGCATGGTCTTCATGAGGTTGTTTTGCTCATTGAGAGGGCTATTGGGTACAAGGACACTTTCGATATTCAAGGTGCTTTTGGCTCTGCTTCTTTTGAGCTAATTAGCCTTGCTGCTTTCAGACATGGAGTTAATTCAACAATTATTCATTGCCACTTGTGCTGAGGCATATGGTTGTTTTTAGCAGACTCTATGAGGCGATGAAGTTACGATTCTCACTGACAGGTTGTCCGCAGGGGGGGTGCTTTCTCCCCTTCTTTGGTGCCTTGTGGTGAATGAGTTATTTTATTTTCCATTTTTGATAGGACTCCAAAAAAACAAACTGCACAGAATCAAAAATATTTTTTATAAATATACGTTGAAATGTCAGCTGTCAAAATTTATAATGACAATATGGCTTAGAATGAAATTGGTGGGTAAAAACAACTGCACAGAATCAAAAATATTTTTTATAAATATACCTTGAAATGTCAGCTGTCAAAATTTATAATGACAATATGACTTAGAATGAAACTGGTAGGTAAAAATATAACTAACCCCACTGGTGGGAAAAAAACGAAATTACTTTCTGAACAACCCAATAGAATATTGAGTATTTATTGTGATAACTTGTTTAGAAAAGTTCATAAAGTTCAGCGGATTTCTAAACCAGTTACTACAGTTAAAAGTTCATTGAAATCCACTGAAACAGAAATGTAGATGAACTTTATAAAAGTTCATTTTCTATATTCCTCTTTTTTTTTATCTAAAGCACCATCTTAATCCCCTGATGAATCAAACTAAAATTAAATTTTTTTCAATAATATTCTTTCCATGAATAAATTTACATAATTTCATAACCACATCTTCATTTATTAAAGTTTCAGAATATTAAAAATAGGGAAAGTTTAATTACAACCACCCTGTGTGTATGTATGCAGATATACCAGTATTTATAATATTTATATATATGTATAAATTCAATAATATATATTGTGAAGTATGAATATATATATATTATATATATTCAGCAAAGTTTTCAAATCAAATGATATCATAATCCTATGATATACGTGTCCTTAGATAATCTCATAATCAGAAATATATATGTATTTATAATACTTTTATAAATTTTAAATTATATTTTCTTACTTAAAAAATAAAAATAATTGTTGAAGATGAAAAAACAAAAAAAATCTTTAAATTAAACTCAATTAGCAAAATTTATAATGGGTGAAAGAGGATTTAGTAATCTCTTAATGTTTCAGTAAATAATTAAATTTCTATACTGTCTTTAGTTCATGTGTATCATCTATTTCTTCATTTTTATATACCAGTTTTAAAAAGTGATATTTATATATTCTTCTGTTTTTGTTCAAATAAATAATGAAATGTATATTAGCTTTTATTCTCCTTATCCCTGACATTCCTGATAATTTAATCTAATTTTGCTGGAATTAAAAAATTATGTTCAATATAAAAATATTATAAATTAATATTTTCTGTTTGAAAACACAGGGTTCTAAAAGTGAAATAAACAGTTTCAATATTTTATAAAACTAAAATTGTTAAAGATATTAGCACTCACAATGCATGAGTTTTAGGGAAACTCTGGAAGTTTTATTGCCCATGAATAAGGATATGTCAGCAAGGGAATTCCATATCTTGATCAGCAAGCTAAGATGGCTGCAAATGCTGTTAAAAAAGCATATTGTGTGCTGGAATTGAACAAAACAACAAATTCTATTATTGTTCAATGGCTTTTTCAAACAGGTTTTGGAAAAGCACTTCCAAATGGGCAATATAATTAGCAAAACAACAAATTCTATTATTGTTGTTCAATGGCTTTTTCAAACAGGTTTTGGAAAAGCACTTCCAAATGGGCAATATAATTATGATTGGTACAAGAAATTCAAATCCATAAGGTATTTGCCAAAGTAAAAATTCTGAAAGACCACCAATTACTGAGGAACAAGTGGAGCATGTTGGGTCAATTACACATGGAGCCCTAGGAAATCCATCACAAAGCCCAAATTAAACACCATATGACTTTTTCTTGTGGGGATTCATCAAAGATAATGTTTTTGCCTCTCCTCTAAGAACATGCAACAAAGAATCACTAATGTAATTGCCAAAGTTACTAAGACATGCTGATAAGAGTTTGGGAAGAATTCAATTATCACATTGATATCTGTCATGTGACCAAGCGTGCACACATCGAACATCTTTAATTACATATAAAAAAATTTACGAGTTTCCTTACAGAAATATATAAAATGAGTGTATCCTGTATATTTGGAGTAAAGATAGATATCTAGTAAATTGGAAATATATTTCCAAATGATCCAAAATTCAGCTAACAACAACAATCTGAAAATTTCATTTTTTTTTTTGAAATTTCAGCATTTATGAACATTTAGAAATTTGTCCCAGATAATCTCATAACTGCCAAAACTTTAAATGTTTGCAAAAAGAAACAGTGAAGATATACAATGATCTTAAATCAGAAACCTCTAATGTAAAATTTTTGAAATTTTAGCATTTATGAACATTTAAAAATTTGTCACAGATAATCTCATAACTGCCAAAACTTTAAATGTCTGCAAAAAGAAACAGTGAAGATATACAATGATCTTAAATCAGAAACCTCTAATGTAAAATTTTATTTTCATCCATTTACCAGGAATGTTTGGCATTTACGTATTTACATACATACTGTACATATACTGTATATATATAATTCATTATCCTTCTTACTAATACTAAAAAATTGAATTGAAAATATATAAATGATGGTTTCAAATAAATAAATAAATACATATATTTATTTATTTGAAACCATCCTTATAGTATACAAATTTAATATTGTAACTCGAAAGCACATCTAAAAATAAAAAATTGCAAAGTAAGTACAGATTACGAATCAGTAGTTATTTTGCAATTTTTATCAAGTCTTTTTTCAGCTTTGCTCAGATCATGGTAAAGCTACAAACATCAGACCAGAAAAAAATGGTATTATTCGAAAGCGATCAATCTATCGGTCGAAGTTACCTACATTCGCAGGAAAATTGTAAAGTTAATCAAAATTACGAAAACTACATTCCATATCTATCTACGGATTCTAACGAAAATTTTTATTTGGCGCCATCTGTCGTTCAAAAATGCATAAATTTCTTCTAATGTTGATAGGGAGATTCTAGCAGACGCTGTTTCCTCCAAATACGACAATGATGAGCGTTCAGAAGAAGCGATGAGTAGCTACGATATAAAGTTCTAGGAGAGATATATGCTGCCCTATTTCCACTTGAGGCGGGGACCAATAGTTGTGATTAAATCGGTAATGGAAGTACAGTAATGACAAGGCCCAATGCCATTCCGACAGTTGTCCACACCGACAAGTATCTGAACCATCAATCCAGTGATGATAAAGTTCTCTATGCCGTCACAGTGCGAGCACGTAGGCGAAGGTGTCAACTTACGAGAATGTAAGAAGGCATTTAGCGGTGCTGTATTTGTGCAGAAGTAATACAGTAAAACGCATAAACTTATATTCTAGTTATTTAATACAGTACAGTATACTAAAAAAATAATTTTTAACATTTCTAGTAAAGTTTGATTAGTAATAGCATCAAAGTTGATGAAGATAAGCTGAATAAACTATTCCATGGTATTCAACCTTTTTACTATGCAAGCTACTTTTCTATACTGATAAGTCATTCGGCGATCTACTCTCTTATATAGATAAAATTCCTCCAACTTGTTATTTGATAATATACAATTATGCAGTTAAATGCGCTCACTCACTTCAGAGGACTCACTCTTCCAGTTCTAAAAACTTTATTTGTGCATTTAAAAATTTATTCATCACTTTTAATTATTTTAATTAACAAACAAAACAAATATATTGGAATAAAATATCTATTTCTCTGTTTTGGAAAACCAAAGTTAGAAAAAACAACAGATTGATTACAAACTCATAAGTAAAAGGAAATGCTGGTTGATTAAAACAAAATACTTAATGTGAAATTTGGTATTTGTTTGGAGCTGGCAATATTTTCATAATCAGGTTGATGTGAAGTGGCCAATCACAGACAATCATACAAATGGGTTGATGTGAAGTGGCCAATCACAGACAATCATACAAAATCATTTGTAATTTGGTTTCATGATTTTTTTGACGTTCATATTTGAAAAAGCGGATTCTGATAAGTATATCGATTCGAAACACGACAGAATTTTTTGCGCAATATCAGTTAATATTGGAAACTTTTCATATGTATACTTCCAAATGATAAGAAAATTATTGATTTGACAATTTTAACAAAAAAATAAATAAAAAATAGCAATACACTTAAAGAGAATTAAAAAATAATACAAAATAATGATAAATAAAATATTATGTTTTCAGTTTTAATTAAATTTGTAAGGAGGAATCAACTTGGAAGGAATAAACAAGAGATCGATCAAAAATCGTTCCGCAATCGACGGATTGAACACTCCTGAACTATTCGAAGAATTAAATGTCAGGATGCAGTGTCCAGGATATTAAAACTCGTGATTTTTAACAGCGAACTTAGCAATGACAAAAATTTCCATTTATCTTTTAAATACGCATCTTTTCATATGAATTTTTAATACAATGGAATTGTCGATCGGAATTTTTAATCAAATATCGTTGGTAGCGAATCTTTTAATATTCTAAATTCAAATAAGTTATTTTATAGCAATCTATAAAACTACAATTTTGTAAATGGCTCATCTACAATATCTGTTTTTAAGGAAATCTCTCCATGTTTTTTCCTCGCTCGATAAGACGTTTCTCCACGTGGTTTCTTCCATTTTGGCAGGAATTAATATACAGTCAAGTATCGTTAACGATCTGACATCTTCGAAGTATAATTGTTCGGAATTTTTATTAAAAAGAAAAATTAAATGCTTTCAATATATTATAATTTTTATTAGCCATTTTGTTATTCTTATTGATGGCGAATATTAATTTCCATTATATTAGATAAAACACGGTGACGATCGATAATTTTATTTTAAAAAATGTATTCTTGTAATATTAATACAGAAAAAAAAAAATTCGAAAACTATAGTAGAACAAAAAAATTTTCCGATTTCCATGGGAAAATTTTTTGTTTTAATATAAAAATTTTCCTGCTATGAAAAAAATTTGTTTTCGCTGAGTACTGTTCAATTTGCCGTTTTGGCGCTGAAAGCACTCACTATATTTGAGGCTTAATCACGTGCATTGATATCAAGATCGATATATCACAGATGTGATATACAATATATACATGGATCACGTGTTTAAAGAAAATCCATGGATATATGAGAAAATCGAAGTCACTGTTTTGATGCAAAAGTTATTCTATACTATATTTTAAATTAATTTTATTTTAT
>AYEL01078551.1:0-35572 GCA_000484575.1 Olivierus martensii
TAAAAAAAAAAAAATTATAAAATACTCACACTAATAATTAACTGTTTAAATGCAAAACTCCAAATAGATATTAAAGTAAAATTTTATTCAATTTTTCATAAATAAAATAACAAAATATTCCAATTATAAGTCATGCAAAAATATTTATACACTTATATTGAGTAAATAAAATTCTATTTACAGTACAAGCATTTATATTGAGTAAATAAAAGAATTTTATTTACTCAATATAATTGCCTAAAAAGCAGAGCTTACAAGTCACATGTTCTGAAAAACCGAAAACAATCCAACGAGTCACGAGGTGTAAAACGTCATTATATATCACGTGATTTAATAGATACGGCGTACGTGAAATCATTCCGCGACTTCATATAGTCCATCTGAAAATTATTTATAGTGTATTTATAAGAGACGATTTCTTATCTTGATAGTGCAAATCAATTTAACGTAAAGAAAGTAAGATATTTTTAACAAAATATTTCGAATATAGAATGTTTCCTCGCAAACGTATCTCTCAACACCTTCAATAATAGGAAAGTCGTAGTAGAGATACATCACATCATGCGAGCTGTTCGTAAGCTATTTGGAGGAGAATACGGTATGGCACATATTAAGTTCTAAATAACAATTAACAATGAAGAATATATTTAGGTAAGGAAGAAAATGAACTATATTTTAATGCCATCACTTGAGCATATAGCTCTTTTAAAAATAGTTATTACATTGTGGAACAGAGATTACATTCAAGATTTAGTCTCGCAATTTTATTTCACACCATTAATTATTAGTGAAACACGAAAAGAATGGAAAAAAATAGAAGATAAAGTATCAGAAAAAATACAAGAACTTCCATTACCAAAACTATTAAAAAAGCAATTACCGAATTTTGTTGAAGCAATAGGTTGGCAGATACTTACATGGAAAAAATGCTATAGAAATCTCTTGGGAGAAAGCTATGTTACAATATACCTAAGAAAACTTTGTTGGACATTACAAGGTACTGTTGATAAAAAGAAAACAGTAGAGATATTAATTAAAGATGAGAGTTTGCACATTTGTAAACGTTACATGTTAGCATGTACTTTTTGTTTAGAAGATTACATTTATATTTTATGGGAACAATTAAAAGAACCGTATAAAAAAGACCTAACATATATAAGAAAGTATGAACCACCTTTTGTATCATTCTGGTGTCATTATATACAAGGGAAATTAGCTCAACTAGATAAAATAATGAAAACATACTGTAAAGATGATAATGTAAGTTCTTATGAATATGCATTTCAACATTCAGCAGTCAGTGGTAATGAAGCAGCAACTAGATATTTCTTACAAAAACTAACTCCTGAAGAAAAAGAGAAAAACTTTGTAAAAACTGCAGGACATGTAGCAAAACTAAGATGTGGATGTTTCACTAAACATTCAGATTTTCCCAAGCGTTATTTTACTGATGTCTTATGCTTTCTTCTTTCTGTTATGAATAAAAGACAGCAGATAGAGGTATCTAAGAATTGTGCTTATATTGTGTTAAAATGCTTATTAGATTGGCCATGGCAAAATTTATTTATGAAAATATCAGAAAATTTGTGGATCTTTCTTTCTGAAGAGGATTATTATCATTTGTTGTCAATTATTATTTATATTAAAGTTATTCCAGGTCATAGAGACCATAATTATCAGAAACTTTTTGGAATGTTTTGGGAACAAAGCCCTGACACTCATAAAAAATATGTTATAGCCAAATGTGCATCATCTACAATTTTATTAAAAGATTTGTTTAAAATTGAAGATAAAGAAAATATCAAATTAATTTTTGACAATGCAACTATTGCAGAAAGAGAAAAACTTGTTTTTTGTGAAATGGGACAACGCACTTGTCAAAATTTGATTTATGGTGACAAATGGGATTTACTCGGATTCTTCATTCAAGAATGTATATCATCAAAGGAAGTTATGACTAGATTTAAAAAAGTATTTGAACAACATATAACAAGGTGTTGTTCAAAGGAACAGTTTACAAGTATGAAAAACAAATTAGATAAGTTTTATCTTAATTATTAGATGATTTTATTTTATGATAAAAGGAAGGATATGGAGGAAGATGATAATTCAGTTAAATGGCTCTATGGTGTAATACGTTAAGTAGATAAATAAAGAATAAGTGCTAAAATTAAAACTGAATTAATAAAATTATTAATCATTAAGCCAATTGATACAAGTGATAGTTCAGTTAATCAAAAAACCCAGTAGAGGTTCAATGACGAATTTAGATAATTTCTATGTGAAATTCCAAATATTGATCAACATTTATTCCTGAATTCCATCCATATTATGCTCTTCTGTGCTTCCTGCCATACTCAGCTCTGTTTTATTGCTACCTGATAGTCAATTGATGAAAAAAATTGATATAAAATATATGTATCTTAAATAAATGAATATATAAAGAAAAAAGGTAATTAAAATTATTACCTAAAAATAATAGTAGAGCACTGATTATTTGTAATTGGGAGAGAGAGATAAAAAACGGTAATTAAGAAAATTATTACCTAAAAATAATAGTAGAGCACTGATTATTTGTAATTGGGAGAGAGAGATAGTTGAAAAAAGAATATCCTATATTTTATTAGAATTAAAAAAGAAAATAAGCCATCATTCTCATGTGCTGGAAAGGGATTATAATCAGTTTCTGTTTCATTACAAATTGATTTACAGAAAGAAATTTGTAAATCAATTTGGGGGGTACAATTTATGGATCTTGAAAATCATTTGAACAATTTTGATAAACATTGTTTAAAAATATATTTTATTTTAATAATCATTAAAAATAAATTAATACAAACTATGAATAAATTGCACTCTACTATGTACTTTTTGTTGAATGAATAAGAAAAGACCAATTCTATAGTGTTTAAATTTTCCACACTGTAAATGCAATATATGCTATAATAAGATTTAACACACAGCAAAGAAACTATTATAAATAATATCTTTCACATTCTTATTAAAAAAAAGATAAGCCATTTATATTATATTGGATGAAGAGAAAGATTAAAAACAGGATTTTATGAGGTACAAAATAATTTCTCCTTAGACTGAAGAATTTTGAGGAGGTGCAATTTATGGATCTTGAAAATCATTTGAACAATTTTGATAAACATTGTTTAAAAATATAATTTTGTAAATTTTTTTTTGATGTTTTGCTCTGTTTCTATTTCTACTTTTCAATGCTTAGTCTTAAAACTCACAAAAAAAGAAGTTTAAAATATTATGAAAGAAAAATTTCATTAATGATTTAGATGTTTATGATGATGCAAATTTATCTATCAAAATATAGAAAAAGTTTCTATTTTGTTTACTTTGTAAATATTGTATATTAAAAATATATTATCATCACCCATTACAAAAGTATTTTAATGTCAAAATTATTGGATATTTATACTAAATCCTGTACAATATTTTCAACAATATTAAATAAGAAATTAAAAATATATTTATAAATTTTGTTTTACAGCTTGTTTGTACAAAATAAAAAAAAAATTTTGAAATCAGATATGTTGCTTTTATTTTTTAGCATATTTACAAGGAAGAGGATAAGAATAAATACTTTGCCATTTGCATTAAACAAATAAGTTAAATTTACTTAAATTCAATAAATTAACTAAAAAATAAAATATGCATTCAGAATATTAAATACAACAAAAACTACAATGTGATTAAATCGAAAAAAATTGATGGAAAAAATTTTTTGATAAAGTGTAAATATTTTATTTATAGATTTTTCTTTAAAATACCTTATATGGGAAATTTCGGTAACATTTTAATATCTTTATATTTGAAAATTTCGGTAATTTTTTTATATTCATTTAGTAATTGAATAGATAATGCTACAAACATCAATAGTACAGATTTTTATTTTCAATTTTTGTAATTATATGATCAAGAGTTAGAGAAAAACAAAACTGCTATTTATAAAGAAAAATAATTAAAAATTTCTGCATAAAAGTAAAAAACCAAAAAGATATTAAATTTATTCCAGATGGATATGTATTGAGTTCTATAGATACTTTTTGTGATTCCTATATAATTAAGCAAAAAGAAAATATGGTTTGTAATCATAAGAATCAGCACCTGTTTCACAAGATTTCTGTTCAGAAGCCTGATCATATATCTTGTAAATGTTGGGCAAATACAATATGCCTTAATCACAATATCACTTCTTTTTTGAATAGAGACTGAACAAATACAATTCACAAGATCAGAGTACAGTAATTAAAATATATATCAAAGCATCAAAATTTTGAAGTTGTTAACATTAACAAAATAACAATAAAAGTAAAATTCATCTCAAATTTCTATAGATCTAGATTGATTCATTCCTATTGTTACAATGATAGCAACAATCACATATTGCTAGTCAGTATTTTAGAAGCTTATGGCATTAATTTAATGTGAATAATTTTATGTTTTCCATAAAACTAAAACTTTTATTGAAATTTCAATTAGCATTTCAAATATTTATGCAAAATTCCTTATTCACTAATATTCAAATTCATTTCAACTCCAATTTTTTACTACAGTACATGTCTGCTATTATATTATTTATTCAAACTTCCTTAAAATTTCCATAATCTCATATTTGTCATTTTAATATATATATATATAATTCTATATTTAGCAGTCTTTATGTTATGATAGGTAATAATTTATTCTCCAAGTTCAAGTTATCTAAACCTTCTAAATTATTAAGATATTTTGTTAAAAAACTGCTACAAGTATATGGTAAAAAATTATGAATATTATAGTAAATTATAGTTGTTAATTGAAATTATTTTAATTATATGAACCCATTATACAAAAGAAAAATTTTCAGCCATACAAGATTGCAAGAACACTAAGTGGCAAGTCTATTTCATTGTATAAATTTTCAAGTGAAAAAAATTCCAATAAAATTTTAGAATTTTATTCTTGTAATTTTTCGGTTGTTATAGGAAAGAGTACGTTATATCAAGTTTCTACATAGATTGTATAGAATTATGCAAACTTTTTATACATATTAGTTTAGAAAAATGGTTAAGGACTTTATACTCTGTCTAAATCATTTTGTGGTAAGATTATAATAAATTGCTCGAGAGTGATGCGCTTTTTCGATTTGCTTAAGATATCTCGTAGCAGGGCCGGCCGTAGCGTTTTTGCCACCATAGGCAAACTCAAAAAATGCTGCCCCTATGGGTTGTGTTTATTTTTTTCCGCTCTAGTTCAGGCGGTTTTGCCGCCCTAGGCAGTCGCCTACTTTGCCTACCGCCTAGGGCCGGTCCTACTCGTAGTAGATATGAATCATATGATATGCATCTTGCGCGTTTTTGCTATCTTTTACAAAGTGCGAATATATTCATCGGTCACAAGCAAATATCTGCAGTGTTATTAAAGTGAACAAATTATCCTTAAGACTGAATGGATCATTAAAAAAGTAATAAAATGTGAAAAAATTTATTTTTTTTCGAAGCTCCGAAATTTTAACATCATTAGCTTATACATAAATTCAATGTAACTTCGAAAATCCCAGTACCAGGGGCGGATCGTTAACTTTGAGAGCCCTGGACTAACACTGTTTGGGGTTCTATCCAATTAATCAAAATTATTCTAACGGTGAGAGTTACGCCAACCTAACACGCTTTAGACGAGATAGACTTGCACTCCCATTCCGACATTGCTACATTATTTGCATAATTGATAAATGGCAAAGTATATTTTCATTTTTACCGATTACCGACAGAACCGTATTTATTATTTACTGTCATTTAAAACATTGATATTTTATTCAAATCCAATAGTGTTGTAAACTAATGATTTAAACTTTATCTAGGTACGAAAAAATTTTATATAATTTATTTTTTCTTAAATTTTTAATTTGTTTTTATTTTTTTACCGCGAAGGGGGCCCTTTAATTGAACGTAGCCCTGGCTGCAATATAGAATGCGTTAATTGATTTGTAAGTTATTTTTACAAATTATTGCTTATTTCGAGGGTATAAGTTCGGACCTTCACCTTGATTTTACTGGATCGAACGATGGAAAAATCCATCAAACGGATTTTTCCATTGTTCGATCCAGTAAAATCAAAATAAAATAATATATCAAGTGTCACAGCCTTCTTACGTAGGGACCTCTGTCCTATATCCGATTTATTTATCTATATATGTTATATATTTAACGTAGCATTAATAGAGTTGCATCACAAAAGAGAGAAATAAGTCTCCATATTTTTCTAATTATCTTTCAGATTATACAAAAATACGAAACATTATAAAAGACTATTTGAATATTCACATAATATTTCACTATTGTCTTATTAAAACTGAAATATCATCGTTTTTTGAACGCATGATTAATTATTCAGCAAATCAGTAATTTTCTAATATTATCTTAATTTTTCTACCATGTTCATCTTTTAAGATTAAGAAATTACCAAAGTTGTTACAGAGTTGAAGCGCTTTGAGAGAATTTACTTGTTCGGCGCCCCAATTCTATTTTTTTTTTTTTTTTTTTTTTTTGTCTCTTGTCCATTGGGTCAATAGTCATCTTTTTTTTTTTTTTTTTTTTTTGTATATTTTACGCCCCGGGTTTCCAATCAGGGAGATTACTAAGGGGGCGGGGCCAGTTCCAACCATGAGTTACACCCACACCCGTGGAGGGGCCTGATGGTGAAGGACGGGGATCACCGGGCAGGGCCCAGCGTTTACAGTTATATGTTGCATTCTCTAGTGCGAAAAATTTTAATTGTGTCAAAGTTTTTGGAAAAGATAAAACACGAAATCCTGTATACAAAGAGATTTTATTATAGCAAACTTTTATTAAAAAATCAACCGCAAAAATTTGCGGGTTTCAGCTAGTAGTTAATAAAATGGTGATCTGTTTGAACAGATTACTTCCGAATAGTAAGTGAAAATTGAGTTATAAGCCGGATAGCCGGATAACCTCCCCAATAGTTTTTGAACTAATTACTGAATTTTTTGAAAATCTATATTCTCAATTAAAGATAGTCTGTCTTATATGGCAAAGAGTGGCCAAGTTCGATTCATCCAATAGAATAGCGAGTTTCTGTTTCGTTCATCCAATAACAGTTTACTTTTTACCATGGATAATAATTTAAAATGTTTGTTATCTTTTAAAAATTGCCAAATTAATATTTTAAATTTCGTGGTTACGCTATTAAAATTATTATTATTATTATTTATTTAATGCTTTTTAATACATAAACGATTAGCGTAAAGGTTTTTTCATAAAATACAAAGTATCGTATTACATTCGTGAAACTACATTCAAAATAACATAATACAATATAAATATCTACAGTACATAAATTTAATAACGATTTGGGTGATAAAGTACAATCATTTAGGATTGCTATCCTTAAATAACAGCAATCTTAAATTATTACTAGATCGACGTTGATTCAAAATATGAATTTTTAATTATCCAAATATGAGCCATCTCGTACAAAAATATTTTGCAAATTTATATAACATCGATTTATTAGCAACCTAAAACGGTTTAATCTAATTTGTTTTCATTCTCCACGGGAGATTAAAACAAAAATAATTACATATTGTTAATGAGTATCTCGAAACAATTCCGCAAATTTTAAATTTATAATCAATTCGTGGAAAATATTTTTTAATGTCTTCGTTGGATAAATAATTAGTATCAAAACAAGTAAAATATATATCACATATTGTTAATGAGTATCTCGAAACATAATTCCGCAAATTTTAAATTTATAATCAATTCGTGCAAATATTTTTTAATGTCTTCGTTGGATAAATAATTAGTATCAAAACAAGTAAAATATATATCTTTTTCTTTTAAATAAAGAATAAGTTCCGAAAACCAATTTGAATTCATAAGAAGGATTCCTGTAAGGATCATCAATTAATTTCCATAAATAAACCCAAGGCAAATGGTTTATTTCTTTGAATAACTTTTAGGATTAATTTAATCCAATAAACTCGTGAATTTTGCATATATGTTTCGACAGGCTCCGGCACAGATTTTTCTAGGTGTAATAATCTTCGGAGAAAATTTATTCTTAAATTCTCCATTTTCCCTACCAACTCAATATCCCACCTGGGAAATGCGTAACCTATAGAAGAACGAATCATAAAAGTCGAAGATGAATTTGTAAATAATTAACATTCATTCTGGCCGTTAACGACAAAAGAGCGATAACTTTGTCAGTTGAATTTCTTTTTAAGATTATCAAAATTACCGGTGCGAGAAAAAAATCGCACCTAAATATTTTATTTGGTCAATTATTTCAATTTGTTGGTTTTCTATATAAAATCGAAACTTTCCACCATTCTGAAAAATAACAGTCTCCATTTATTAGATTGATGCGTAATTCCGTAGCGTTCTGATTTGACCTAGCAACAACTACATCGCTGTTCATTTGTTTACCGTTTTTACATTGTCACTGTTTAGTGTTGTCTTGTGGAGGCCTAGCAACAACTGCATCGCTGTTCATTTGTTTACCGTTTTTACATTGTCACTGTTTAAGCTAGGTTGACACGATCAGAGTACACTCGGACCGAGTTCAGGCGGACGATGCGCGCTAGCTTTAGTGTTGTCTTGTGGAATACGAGCTGTCAGCGAGATTGTTACAAACGATTGTTATTTGTTCACTGTTGAAAATGGAGTGTCAGGTCGAGAAAAACGAACATTTCCGACATATTCTGCTGTACGAGTTTAACCAAGGTTCAAGTGCAGTAAATGCGGCAAGGAACATCTGTGAAGTGTACGGAACTTGGATTGGTGACTTCCTAAACTCAAAACCAACAGATTTCTACAGAAGGGGGATCCAAAACTACCCCGACGTTGGCAGGAAGTTATTGATAATGACGGAGATTACATTGTTGAATAGTTGCTAGCTTGATTTGGTTAAATTTTTAACTGAATTTCATAAATAAAACACTAAGACAAACATATTTAAAACGCTACGGAATTATGCATCAACCTAATATTTTCGACTCGTAATGCGAACAATACGTATTAAAAGAAATTAAAGTTTTCTGTACAGATTTTTGAGAGATATCCAAAAATAATATATCATCCGTAAAGAAAATAACAGCGAGTGGCGGAATATTTTATATATATATTTACTATCCAAAGTATCGAGATTCGAAACATCGATAAAATCACCAATATAAAAATTAAACAAAATATCACCTAGTGTGTCTCTCTGGAGTCATTCTATAACAAAATTTTGCGCTAAATGCTTCAATAACTATAATATTATTTGTTAATAACATAATTAAATTTTGTAAAAACATTGAAGATAATCCAACTCTCTCTAATCTCGTACATAAAAAATTTAAATCAAACGCTTTACTCGAATCTATGAGAGCGGCAAACACCTTACGTCTCTTAATTTGTAATTGGAGACGAAACGGCAAATATCAGTCGCACTTCTTCCGGGACCACAAGCGTATCGATAATCAACTAACATGGAGGGTTTGGTCATCCATTCGATCTGCTACGATTCTCTGATCAGAAATACCAGAAGACCTTGATTTTTTGGAATCAGTCGCGAATTAATGGTAAACCAATCCGAAGGAGGTGATATAAAACCTCTAAATATTAGCTATTAAATATTAAATTAAATCTCTAATCGCTTAAAATAAATACAACGAATGACATCGTCGTCCTTTAGTATTTAGCGATAATGGCGATATTACAGTTGTTTGTAAGCTAGGAGATATTGCGCAGTCGAGCTACAAATGTTGTTTTAAACGTATATATGTACTTTGGAAGGCAGAAATCTATCCCAGGTGATGAAACTTCACTCGCTATTAGTGTTTCTGTATCGACCATGGTATTCACAATTAAAAAAATTGTAACTGAAGAAAGCGAAACGGCAGACGATGATCTGGAAATAGTAAACGTGCCAGTTAAATTATCGACACCTATTGGAGATGCGCCTTCCTTAGCTCGGCCGTACCACAGTAAAGTCTTTTTAAGGACTATTTTAACTGTTCTTTTCAAAACTTAAACGAACAGTCCTTTTTAAACATTTGATAAAGAGTAGCTAAACTTATAACTTCAAAAATTAAAGATGAAAATTTATTTTAAAAATTTCTTTATAAATGCTAAAAGTAATTATGAAAATATTTTAATCTAATTACTACGTTTTTTAAAACAAACGTCAAATCAAAAATGGTAATTAATACTCGATTGCCATCCGTTTTACATGGTATCGTCTATAGTAACCCCGTCATCGAATTTGGCCTCTAAAGTTGTTTAAGAGGCCAAGAAAGTTCTTTAGTTGAAAGGACTATAATCGTGTTCTGCCATTAAAAGTAACTTTAACGCTACCTACTACTACAACTATTTAAAAATGACTGACATTCGAGCTTATGAGAATGTATGTAAAAATAGAAATTTGTAGGAACGATCGGGCTAAGTGCTGCTTCGAATAAATCCATTCATCGATCGAAAAAAGATGGTGGTCTCGGAATCAAAAAAGTCTGTCTTCAGAGAAGGGGGGGAATCTTTGCTCTTTGTCGACACATCAATGAAATAAATATGTTCTTCCCTTTTCTGAAGGAAGTTTCTCTCTTTGATTCCATCTTCCTGATGATGAATGGATTTATTGGCAGCAACATGTAGCCTGGTTGTTATAGGTTATAGTTGCTAGTGATTTAAATTCACCGTCCAATTTCAGTTTAGAGATAATGAATTTTGAAATTCAGCAGAGATCGATGTATCATTTAAACTTGGTAGGCATTCAAATGTCTATGACCATACAACTTGAACTATTCGACAGATTTTTATGAAATTAAGTAGAATTGTCTAACCAGTCTATCCATTTTCAAATAACATTATTTTTAATTTCATCCTTAAATGGCCAACTTTTCGAGTTTCTCATAATGGGGGAAGATATATACTGGGATTGGGCTATGAAATATACAATCACGGGCACCTTTCAGATACATATAACCAATTTGAAGGATGCATCTTTAATCATTCCAAGGTAACGAAATACTGGGATTGGGCTATGAAATATACAATCACGGGCGCCTTTCAGATACATATAACCAATTTGAAGGATGCATCTTTAATCATTCCAAGGTAACGAATATGTTTGGAAAGTAGGCAGTTAGCTCTTTTCAGATTGTTTAGAATTTAAATGAAATTGGGCGCAAACACGCAGTTACTATGTACCAAAATTAGATAGGTAGTTGAATTGTCGGGAAACTAGATTCTATCGATCCCAGTACCAACAAACAAATTTATATGGGCAGCTGCTCTCGCCTGATAGTCGCGTGGTAAAGCAATTGCTGGCCATCTTTCGAGCCTCTTTCCCTAACACCGGTTTCGGCTAGTCCACCATGGACTCTAGCCTCCATCCAGATATATCCCGAGAGTTTCGGCGGCCTAATTAACACACGTAATCTAGATTTCTACCTCGTATCCCAGTTATTGTCCATGGTAGGCGGAACCATACCGTATTTTGGAAACTTACGTAAACCGAATTTCATTTTTAATACCACTGTTATGTATTTATATTTTCAGGATGCCTAGACAAAGAAAGTGGAGAAAAGCCAACATAGAGGAGGGAGCGGAGATAATGGACGACGACGATCAGCAATGTGATGCGTTAGATATGATGGAAGAAGACGAATTGGAATATATAAAAAAAAACTTCACCTGTGCCAACAGAGAGTATCGGCCCCAACCTGGGACGAAAAGAAAAGCGATCCAGGAAGAAATTTACGAGAAAATTCCCCGAAACAATTCGGGTAATAACAAGCGTTCGCTGCTGCCTCTGAAAGGAAAGGAAGGATTGATTCTTCGAGAAGCGGAGGTAGAAGATGAGGCGATCGGCGATTCTCCCAGTGAGAAAGAAAATTGCCGAGAGCAATCGACTCCAGCTGCCCAGTCGCTGATAGAAACTTTGGCTCAACGACAGAAGTTAAAGCGCGAAATGAAGACCAAGATAGGAGTTTGCGCTAGCAATGTGATAGAAAATCCTCAGGAAAACATCAATTATTTGAAAGATTTGACCATTTTATTAAGCGGCCCGGACCCATCTTGCCAGCTGACCATCACCAGATTGGCTACGTTGTCGCTTCTGGAAATATACAAAGATATTTTGCCTTCCTATCGAATTCGCAGCCTTAGCAGTCAGGAAAAATCTCAAAAGATGAAAAAAGAAACTAGGAAACTAAACCAATACGAAGAGAGTCTCTTAAGGTATTACAAACAGTATTTGATGTTTCTAGAGAAGTGCGTCCGCTCGGCCATCGGACAGAAAATACCCGACCGAAATTTCTATACAGAAAGAAAAAGGAAAATGGGAATATTGGCAGTGAGATGTCTGAGTGAATTGCTGGTTACTCACCCCAATTTTAACTTCGCCGCCAATATCGTGGACGCTTTAGTTCCTTTGATGGCCGAGACCGACCAGGAGATTTTGGAAACGTGTTGCCGAACGGTCAGAAGCGTCTTCCGAGAAGACAAACTGGGACAGATTTCTCTAACCATAGTTAAACGAATGGTACAATTAATAAAATCCAGACAGGAAAGGGTTTCTCCCGAGGCTTTGAGAACCTTTTTGGAGTTGAGGGTGACCGAAACGGAACCGGAAAACTGTCGACAGAAGAATCAGACCAGAGACGGGCTGGCCAAATTGTCGCGACGAGAAAGAAAACGAGCCAAGAAAGTCAAAGAACTGGAAAAAGAGTTGAGAGAAACCCGAGCGGAGGAAAACAGAACAGAGAGAGCCCGGTTGGGCTCGGAAATTTTGAAGCGAGTCTTTCTGATCTATTTTAGAGTCATCAAGAGCGGCGTTAGATCCAAATTGTTGACACCAGTATTGGAAGGACTATCGAAATTGGCCCATTTGATCAATGTAGAATTTTTTCACGATTTGATCGATCAACTGTACACTCTACCAGATCGGGTACCACTCACTCACCAGCAAATTTTACATTGCCTACACACCGTCTTCGCCGTTCTTTCCGGACAGGGATCGGCCCTAAATATCGATCCACAGAGGTTCTACAACCGACTATATCAGGCGTTATTGCGTGGCGGGGTGGAAAGCGACGACCGGGATTTCGATATTCTCTTGAAATGTCTGGATGTCATGGTGATCAAAAGGCGTCAACTGAACACACGGCAGCGGACACTAGCCTTTATCAAGAGACTGTGCACCATAGCTCTGCAGAATTCGGGTCACGGAGTTCTAGCTCTTCTATCCATAGTCAGGTGCCTAATGATTTCCGATCGGAGAAACGACATTCTGCTAGAGACGGAAGAATCGGGAGGTAGTGGAATATTCCTGCCGGAACTGGAAGATCCAGAGCACTGCCAGGCTCAAGCTTCGACATTATGGGAACTGAGCTACCTGGTCCGGCATTATCATCCCATCGTCCGTCGGTACGCGCGCCATCTGCTTAACGGTTGTCCGTGGAAAGGAGTTGGCAGCCTAGATCCGGAAATAGCTAAGGCCAAAGCCCCCGAGTTATACCGCGACTACCGAAATTATTCGTGGCCGGAAAAGAAAAGTTAATATTCTTCTATCGCCTCTAGTTCTTCTGTAGTGTTCTCTGTACATTTGAGTAGTATCTCATCGACCATGCCCTAATGAGTAATGAATAAACGTTAAAAATTAGTTTTCAAAATTTATTCATTTTATATCGAAATTAATTCTGATAGAATACATTGTTTCATTATTAGTAGTACAAATATAAGACTGGATATTCTATACAAGTTCTGGGCAACATATCTACGATCTAATACTATAAATCTTTTCCTTCATTTTTGAACGTTTATTCAATTGCAAACAGTTTCTGTCCATCTTTCAGATAGCAATTCCTCTAATTTTTAATATTTATAACAGGTTTCTACCAGTATTTATGAAAACATCTTTTTTAATAATCATACATAAACTCAGATATTTCTTGAAAAAATACTTAAAATTTACAACACACACAGGTCTTAACAACCACTCCAATTATTATAAAAAATCAAACTGAACTTAAACTGCTTAAAATAAAATAATAATGCTCAACTGTAATAATTAGTTAAAAGCGGTCATATAGACTTTATAATTTTTAGCTGTAAATTAGTATCTGGCAAATTTTTATTAAAAATTGTTATAAAAACCATAAATGTATCTCCTAAATTTCATTTGATAGAAATTGTTTAAATGAAATTTTAAAAAATAATTTATACAATAATATCGATCGAGTTGTTTAATTCCATCTTTTAAAGTGTTAATAAATATATTAACAAATCAATAAAAGATAATATAAATTTCAATAATTAAAATAATATTTTTCATATAAAAAAAATTAACCGCTTATATTCAAAATGTGGTACAGTCAATTCTCGTTATTCGTGGATTCGGTATTCGCGTACTCGGCTATTCCCGAAAATTCTTTTCTAAAAAATTGATTTTTTGCGACGCTTTCGCGCTTATTCAGTGAGGCTACGTTCACACCAAGCGCGCTTCGCTTAGCCTCTGGCGTGTATCTTAACGCTAAGCGCTCTCACACATTTACTTAACAGCAAAAGCCTTCTTTGTTTAGGAACTCGTTTAATTATCGGTCAGTCTGAACGGAACTTATTCTGGCATCAAAGAGTTGACGCGGTTTATCTTTTGTAGTATCAGAGTTAAAATCGCATTTTTTTTTAAATTCTTAGACGAATATAAAAGAAATCTGAATGATAGAAATAATTTAATTCACTAAAAAATTTTAACTTTTTCGATGATTAGAAACATAATTGCTATAAAAGAATATTTGAATGATGATAAACATCTGAACTCTTAAATACTGACATCTGGCTTTCACTGAAAATGCTAGAGCTCTGTTTGATGTCATTCCCATATGGAAGGTTATTCATTTTAAAGAAAGAAAATACACCCACATCTTCCTGATTTCTTGCACTTGGAAATTTTTACCATTCTTTAATAATTCAAGTACTTTTAGCAAAACGGTGCTCTTTTAAATAAGTGGACATACTATAAATTTACATTGACATTTTTTTTTAGCCTGCAGAACATTTTGTCTTACTTATAAAACAAAAAAGTCAATGTAAATTTATATATATATATTTAAATTTTTTGCATCAATAAACAATTTTTATTTTTTAATGCTAAATATTTTGCATAGTCTAACAACAGAAATTTCTGATTGATAAATTAAAATATGAGAAGCATAGTTTATTTATATATAGACCACGTAAAATATTTTATTTTTTATTAAATATTTTAATCCGTTCCATAAAATTTTATAAATAAATTATGCTGACTTCACTCTTATATCATTAAATTTATAGAATATTCTTTTCCATAAAATTAAAATGCATATTTTTATCATTTATATCTGATATTTATTAATAATTTTATCTTATAAATTTAATACACTCATTTTAAAGAAGGATTTATCAAATTTCATGCAAAATAAAAAAAACTGCTTACCATAATCGGGAATCTGTTCAAACTGGGCGAAAACTTGATAAGTAAGAAAGGACACAATAGTACAGGTAATGACCCAAGACGGGGAAAGGGTCATCTTGATTGATGGCTGGAACTGACCAGCTTGTATCACTACGTCCTACAGATCCACATAGCACCCCGTTGACAATTTGTTTGGTGCTGCAAGTGCAGACTTATGAACTTATGTAGGGTGCGTCCCACGCTAACTTAGCATGTAATTTGATCCAAGTTGTATTGCGGTGACCCGGAGAGAGATGTATCGCCGCAGCTAGTCTAAAAGAACAGCCATTGGAAATGACTTCAAGATGTCACAGACTGCGGAATTAAAATTCTTAAATAAAACGTTTCGTCTGCTATCCATTGTCATCATCTGCATTCTTCTTACTTCCTATCATTTTTAGAAAATGCGCCTTAAAAAAAAAAAAAAACTAAAATAGATTAAAATAATGCAATGTTGATTATTCGAATATCGGAAAGAAATATTTGAAAATGTCTCTTTAAAGCGAAAAATTTTGAAATTTTAATATGCATAATATTATTTTATCAAGTTTGATTAAAACGAATTAACATTGAAATATATACGCTTTTTATATTATTAATGTGTTTTTATTTTTTCAGACCTTCTTAACAGATGGATTTTGTCACAACTAGACCGGAACTAACTCAAATTCGCTTAACGTCCTTCCATAGGATTATTATTTGTTCTTCGTTTTTACGTTGTTAACTTGATGAAACGAGTAATAAATTGCTTTGTAAATCGTATATTCAGCGATAACTATGATAAATTTACAGTATTTTAAAATTCGTTGTAAGCAAACATGTAAATTTGATTGATTTAAAGTGCTGTACTGACATAATTATCATAGAAAAAAATTATGATATGCACTTGTGAGAAATTATACTTCTATAATTCCATTTCAAAGTGTTTACTGCAAACAATTCGTTCTATAATTTTTTTATGCAATATAATAAATATTTAAATTTTTTTTATGAATGATGAAAAACTATAAAATAAACATAGAAAATAAAAATAACAGACAAATTAAAATCATAAAAAATTACTTGGCAGAAGTGAATGTTTTCGTGTAAAACGGAATCTTGGATGTCAATTCTAAACGAAATAATAATAAATTATAAAGAATATAGTAAGTTTGTTTTATTATTTGTTACTTTTATTTATTTTTTATGATTCATTATACAGCTTTATATTTTAATGACCTATAATTTTAATAAAAAATAAAAGCATTATATTAAATAACTATTATGGATAAATTTTTAATTTCTATAAAATGTGATATACGTACGGTCGATCGGAAGTCTATGTAGTGATTACCAATGTGTAATGAGCAATTCTTAGGGCTATGTAAGAAATTTTCAGGAATGCGTGTCATAATACGTGTCTTTTATATGGAGGTCGTGATATTATTCTTTATTAATAAAGAGGTGCATGATCTAAAAAGTTTGGAGCTCTCTAGTCCATCGTACATCAACTTAGAGAAAATTCAATTATTAAAGTTGAATAATTACTGTTTTATAACTTTTAGTATAATATCGTGTTTTTATAACAAAATGTGATTGAGCATAGTGTAATGAATTTTTCGTAATCTAAACCTCTTAATGGTGTATTGATTGTCATACATCTCTTCATGATTTTTTTCTTCTTATTTTAAGTAGAAACCATTATTAATTTTAGTGTCCCATCATACTTCATATCTTAGTTATGATCCCGTGGACTCCAGTGCAGTAATTCTGAAATGTGATAAGAGCTATCATACTTAAAATTATCAATCTTTACAATCTCTTCCATACTGAATTGATCCTCATGCTCTCCTTGATCCATTTCATTTATCTTGTTCTCATCTCTTTTATTCTCATTTCTCTCTTCAGTAAGCATAAAATTATTATTGAAATATTCTCGCCATCTATTAGCCACCCCAGATTCATTTCACAGTATTTCTTTTAGTCTTATTTTTCATACTTTGTTCGCTCCTCAAATCTTTCACATACTTCCAAATCTTTTTGTTTCATACAAAATCATTCTGCAGCTTATCATTCCTCTCTTGTCACTTTTCTTGTTGTCTTTCTTTTAATATCTCCCTTCATTCACACTTATACTTCTCTTTAACACTCACAGATATAGTCTCTTTTCTGCTATTGCCTCTCATCATTCCATCATACATCTCTCTTCTTTCTATTCATCAATTATCGATTGTCTCACAATTCTCACTATATAGTCCTTAAAGTGTGTGCAGGAATTCTTAATATTGCATATATTCTCATCTATTAAACCAGCCATTTACTTTCTTCTCTTACACCTTTCGTTTAACATGCATATTCTCTTTTTTTTATTCGTAACTCTTTCTTATATTCCTCTCTCCATGTGCGATATCCAATCAACAGATTCATCTCCAAAATCATCAGATTAGTGATTTAAGCTCATTTCTGTACTACTCATCAAACTCATGTCCATGATTTTTATTCGTAACTCTTTCTTATATTCCTCTTTCCATGTGCGATATCCAATCAACAGATTCATCTCCGAAATCATCAGATTAGTGATTTAAGCTCATTTCTGTACTACTCATCAAACTCATGTCCATGATCTTTTTCCTCTCTCATCACAGACAACTCTCTGATCTCTCTACTGATAAACATTTTGTGCTTGAAAAACTAGTATGAGACAATCAATTCTCTCACGCATAGATTAATTCCTGTAGTTACTTCCTGTTATCATTCACTTCAGTGTTGATTATCTCTTCACATCAATCCAACATTCAAATTACCTGCCATAATCATTTGCTTCTTACCATGTGAGTGTTGATTATCTCCTACACCACCTCTCTTCACATCAATCCAACATTCAAATTACCTGCCATAATCATTTGCTTCTTACCATGAAATTCATTCAGCGTATCATTCAGTTCACATCATAATTTAGATATTTCAATCATTACTCGTGCCATTTACAGGAGCATATAAAGCAGCCAAAACACCTTCTACGATCCCAATTTCATCTTTATCTAAATCATTCTGTTACTGATAAATATTTTATATGCCCCTTCTCCGTTTCTCATTCATCAACACATATATATACTATTTATCGCTTTCTTTACCATCTCTCATCATAGATCACATTCCATAAAATTGTTCCTCACTCTCTCAAATGCACATACCTTTCGAAAAAGTCTACCTCACATACAACATATATAGCAGCGTGTTTATATCTTTTGAGGCTTCTAGTTGCTAAAGGATTTCGGACCCCAATGTTCATAAATTAAATAATAAATATTAAAAGAAATGTTACTAAGTGTTATTATTGCCGAAAATTCTGTTACCAATGCAAACTCTGTCAATCAAAGGAGAATGCGTTTGTTATAAACGTAGTGTGCGTTATTCTGCCGGAAAAGTCTCATTAGTTAGCCTTCCTTACTCCACGAATAGCGTGTAGACCAAAAGCCTATTCACATCATTCGCGGGTCCCATAGAAGAATCTGACCCTATGCTTGAACGCGGCCTCAAATTTACGCGCCTCGCGCATTTGCTCCTTACGCTGATATTTTAAAAGATCGAGGTAAAAAGCGACACAGACAAGGCTCTCGCAGTTTTTCAACGCGGTTCAGGAAGCTGCCGCGCGAAACATCCTGCAGTATAAAACAACCACCCATCAAAAATAAAATCTTATGTACTATATACTTACAAGGGAAGGACACAGCTGACCCCCCACCGATTTTGATCCGCTTAAGTATGGTTTTCCGTTTCTCATTCAACACATATATATACTATTTATCGCTTTCTTTACCATCTCTCATCATAGATCACATTCCATAAAATTGTTCCTCACTCTCTCAAATGCACATACCTTTCGAAAAAGTCTACCTCACATACAACATATATAGCAGCGTGTTTATATCTTTTGAGGCTTCTAGTTGCTAAAGGATTTCGGACCCCAATGTTCATAAATTAAATAATAAATATTAAAAGAAATGTTACTAAGTGTTATTATTTTTTGTATTTATTATTTTTTAATTTTATATATATATGATACAAATATTATTTTATATAGATATCAAAATTTTATTTTATTTTTTCTATTTTTTATGTTCACATACACTCATACACATATATTAAATAATAATTCTATGTGGTCGCGTAACAAAATTTGAGGGTCGCAGAAATTTCAGCAAATGTTTTAATTCGTATTCTTAGTTTATATACATCTATACCAAGGATCGCAAAAATATTTTCTCGGGTAAAACGGGTCGCCATGTGGAAAAAATTTGAGAAGCTGATGATCAATCTACACGTGCTAGGAGAAATGACCGTTGGCGTATGGTATCCATCACGAATGTTTTCACCAGTAGAACTGCCTAATTATGACACGTGACTTGATCAACTGAGACATCTCTTAGAAAAATTTAAGAATGGCGTATTTTGATATTTCCTATACAGAAATGGGCTGTCAACTAAATCGAATGCAATGGCGAATGGATGAGAGATGATGTATCATGACTGATTGACTGCCAACTACTTCACTCATCGCTGCTGAATTTCCCTAAAGTTATTTGAAAGTATCAACTGGCTGTACAGTATAGGTTATAAAAGGATTATTCAGTTTTATTTTCTCGTGCGAGAAACATCGTAACGTCATTACCATCGTTGATTAAATTTAAAAAAGATGTATTCCAATATATTTTAATATGTTTGTACAAATTATTGCTTTTTTTACTCTTTTAAGCATTATATAGTATTCTTAACTATTAAATTATACGTAATTATCATCTGAGAGATAAGATCTAACCTAATCTACCAGAAAGCCAACATCTCAGGCGGACACATCGCGCCATCTATCGAATAAGTTATAAAGTTTTGTCGATTTATTTTTTTTTTAATTTTTATAAAGGTTATTTAAAATATAAATTTAATAATCATAAACTCTAATTTCATCTCATAGAAACTCAAATCAAAAGGATTTATAAATTTCATTGTATAGTCTTCGAGCTATTTCTGTTTAAAGTTGTACGTGACACTAATGAGGATAAACAAATTATTATATGGATTATAAGTAAGTATCATCATTGGTAAATAATACATAACAATACTATATTCAGCAACACTAGCGTGATGAGAATCAGTTATCTATCCTTGTTAGTCTGGCAAGTGTGCGTCTACTTAAGAGTCTATCGTTATTGTACCTAGCGATATTTATTTACGGTGTCGATTTTATTTAAAATTTTTAAATCTTTGCCAAGATGCCAATATGATTTTGCACTTTCAGGTAAAATTGCTTTGCTGGATAAAATTAAAAGCCAGCCATTTATTCTTGAATAAAATTGCTTTGCTGGATAAAATTAAAAGCCACCGTAGACTCGTTGAAATAAACCAAACTCTGTAAAATTGCTTTGCTGGATAAAATTAAAAGCCAGCTATTTAATACAAACCATTGTAGACTCTGATATAACTGATGAACCAATATCTACTATAGCGCGTTTCCTACAAGAAAATCAACTGCGTGAGGAGTGGGCATTACAGAAACAAATTCCAGGAACATTCAAAAGAAAGCGTGATGGAAAGGATCCGGAAATCGAAGCATTAGATCAATGGATTTCTATAGTTAGCGGGCGAGGCGTGAATGGCCCAGTGTTGAAGATGGAGATCGGTAAAAAACTAATAATTAGGTACGGTCCAGTGTTGAAGATGGAGATCAGTAAAAAACTAATAATTAGGTACAGCCCATATTGAAGACGGAGATCGGTAAAAAACTAATAATTAGGTACCTGTGTTAAAGACGTCAGAGGATCAGTAAAAAACTAATAACTACTTTTAATGATTTATTAAAATAGGTACCTAATTATTATTTTTTTACCTAATATTTATTTACCTACGATTTACTTATTTTATTTTAGAATTTAGTTCGTTTAATTGGGACAGCTGCTTAATTGGGACAAAATGGCTTAGTCCCGATGTGTTCCAATTAAGCGGTATAAAGTTTCAAAAAGTATAGGAGAAAAACAGTGATAAAGGAAATTAAATGAGAATGTTTTTAATAGGCATAAAATTAATTTAGAATTATCAAGCGAGTGTTAAAACATATGTCTTGAAAATTAATTCAATACAGTTAGTTTAATAAATTACATAAATAATAACAAGTATATTTCGTTCTAAAAATTTTAGGAACAATATAAATAACCCATACATTATCCTTGCTTTAACGCTTAGCGCCATCTCGTGTCAATGATAAAAATAAAAATGTTATTATTCTACAAGGTACCTTCATCACACAAGATATTTCATATTTATCTCAGAGGATTGAATATTTGTCATTTTTTAAACGATAAATCTATAGAGAGTAATACTTACTTATTAGTTAAAATTCGACATTAATAACCTGGCATCCAGGTTATTAATAATGTTATATTTTATGAAAATTAAATAGCTCAAAAATTATTAGAAACAAACCCTTGAAGTTTGAATGATCGTCATTTTTCAACAGATAAAGCTATAAATGAATAAATGAAAATGAATTTAGGATATATCATGAAAGAGAATTGAAAGTCGGTCAAACTTTCAAAAGATAGGTAATCGTAATAAAATTTCATGAAAATCTAATAATTAGTTTAAAATCATTAATAAGGGCAAATAGATAGATAAACGATCACATAATCATACTTTCTTTAAGAAAAACAGACTAAAAACAAAACTTTTGGTTTGCATAATGCCATTATTAAATATTTTGGATTTTGATATTCTTTGTAAGAATTTATTTGGAAGAAGCATTTAAACTGATGCCTCATCTATGTACTGATCATTGTAGATGGTTTAATATGTTATAAATCATCTAAAATGATCATTATTTGGTTGGCTAAGATAAAAAATACATCAAGAAATTAGACTAAAAACAAACAGATTCAAGAAATTAATGATCAGATATGATCGCATATAAATATATGTAAACAAACGAGTACATAATTTATTCGAGCATGTTTTAGGAATTCAATTTTTATATTTATTACCATGAAAATTTATCCAATAGATTTCGATAAATTCATTCAAGAAATTCATAAGATTTCATTATTATCTTGTATACGTTATCTTTATACTGAAATAATCTTGGTTCATATTGTTTATCTTAGCATTACATAAAATTTCTGATAATGATGAGGTACTTTACACTGTTTTAATATAAAATTATCTGTCGGAATAATCACGAATAATATAATTTAATATGAAAGATTGAAACCAAAAATTAAAGAGAATATCTGAAATAATATAACATATGTAATAATAATTTCAGAAATTTTTTATACTTTATCTATTAATAATATTACACATTGTATTTATATTATAGGAGTTATTATCTGTTCTTTGTGAGAAATGTTTGCGAAATTATTTTCTGGAAAAATTAATAATAAAAGTTAAACTTTAATTATGTAAGATCATAAACATTAGCTCTGGTCTACTTTTTGCTAAGACAGACGAAAGATAATCAGCAAGATATGATTATAATAGTTGACTTCATATCTGATTATTGCTTATTTTTCAAACGATTGTCTTTTTATTGTGCAATAAATAATATGCATTTTGGAATGGCTTCTTTGTTTTCAGTTTTAAAACTTTTACATTAAATAAAGCGAGATCAATAATTTAGATATTTCGAAAATTAATTCGAAATATTATTACTTTATCAGAATTATAAATTACTAAAATTTTAAACTAGACACATTTTTCTCTATTTTTTTAAATCTTAAGTCAAGTTTTAATGTATTTATCCAATCAAAAAGAAAATATTTTTGTGATGAGATATAGTATTGATCAATTTATATAATTGATTCATGAATCTGCAACTATTAAGAGAAAGTAATCATCAAACATATAGCCCCAAATTATTGAGATTTAATACTGTATCTTTTGATGATTGATGCAGTTCAACTTTGATTTTTGATAATCGTTTATATACTTATTATCTCACAAAGTTTTTAATTTTAATCCAATACGATAAATATATCATATCGACTTACGCCATAAAAGTTTTATCTCTGCTCACTATCCGTTAAAGCAATGAACTTGAATTTACAAATAAGTCTTTCATACTTAAACATGTTTTTCTATATTCTGCTCTCTCTCATTGTGTCCATCTTATATATATGGTACCAGTAAGTGTTTTATTTAAATACAATGAAAAATTTTAACTTTAAATTGTCTAAATTTAAATTAGAAATAGTAACAATTTTCATTTTATAACATTTTGTCGAACTATATTCATTTATTTATGAAAAAATTCAACATAGATACAGTATTATTATTAAAAATTTTTGTAGTATGTGCTGCACCAAAAAGATAGGTTATTAGCATAGAAAATTAGAACGTACAATTAGATAATATAAAACGAAGAATTTATTCTAAAGGACACTGAAATAAGTTATCAAGATAGAATGGAAAGAGGCTAGGGTGATGAAACTATGTGATAGTAGAGATGGGGCCTTATTTAATGAGACACTGGAAATCTTAAAAAGATCAAGGAACGAAAATGTGATTAAGGATTAAAGCAAAGGGCTAGCCCTACCGCATCTTTTGTTTTAATGCATAACGAAGTATGCATTTAAAACAAAAGATGTTATAAGTCAAGGAGCGGTCAATTGATTACTATAATTTATTAGAAAAACGCTTTGATAAGAAAATAAATATGGATGTGTGTAGTAATTTATGGGTCTCCATGTCAACGAAGAAGAGGGAAATTGAATTTTTAAATTATTTCTGTTAAAATTCTAATATTGTTCTTTTTCGAATGTTTTCTTGTATTGGTCGGATTATAAAGAAAGAAACTGAACAGGATCAAGTTAAAAGTGACAGAAAACGTTTTTATTATTTGAATAAAAAACTTTAAGGCTGAACTCACACTCACACTCAACAGAACCACGGCACAACCACAAAACGGTGATTATTTTTGGACGGTCGTGAATTAGAATTTATATTAATATAGAAACGCATAATCTAACTCAGACGGACCACTCAGCTGAAGTCGGTTTCAACGGCTGAGCAACTTGTGATCGATATCATCCACAAAATTGTGGTGGTCAGTGGTTGAGCGCAACTCACACAGTGCGACATATCGATCACTAGCCGCCGTTAGCACTTCCTTTCAAGTATATAAGTGGTTCGCGAGTGGTTGATATCGGTCACAACCCAACCACACGGTAACCACCGTTTTGTGGTCGTGTTGTGGTTTGTTGTGGTTGGTGTGAGTTCAGCATAAGACTGCTGATATTGCTTGGATGTTTGATAAATAAGAGTCACTATATTTGCTCATTTTTATTTCTACTCATTTCTCCGACGATAGAGATTCCGAAGGTGGAAAAATATGATGCGTACTTTTAGCAATTATTTGAAAATAGTGTAGAGATAAAAGGCAATATCTGTTTATTATTTCCACAAATATAATAATTGAAAAAATAATGGTATGTTATATTTCGGTTACTTTTATTTTTCAACACATTTTCATTATTTCGTTGGTATATTGTCATTTCTTAATATGAGATAATGCTAATAGATCCATCACAAATTGCTCAATACTTATGATAAGATGAAACGAGAAGTTGAAAGATAAAGTTTAATGGTCTGAGTCTAACAACGGAAAAACTGGAAGAGTGGGACCTGGAAATGAATCACTATTTTCCAAATTAGTAAGCAATGTTTACCATGCAGCCATTTGGCCAAATTAGGAAATAGAGGTATCTCTTATTACAAACAACTTCATCATAATAGTTAATAAAAATTACGATTATTATTATTATTTATTAAATTCTCTCTCTCTACTTAGGTGATTATGATGCATCAATTCGACATCAAGAGAATAATGAGAAAAAAATGCTCTCTGATTTTTTGATCTTTAATGGATGTTCTATAAAAATTTTATATTTGCCAATTATGTCCTACTTAGATTTATTTACCATTTAATTTGAATTAAAATTATTTTAAATAGTTTCATCACATTTTAAAATTATGTCTTTCTTTTTTGAAATCAGTTTCACTTGTAAAATACTGTAATAATAAAACAGCATCCATAAATATTGTACAGCAATTATTTATTCTTCACGAAGAATAAGTGATTGCTGTACAGTCCATTTATTGAAATGAATTTTGTTCTTGTAAACAACTAATTGATTTCGGTAGGCATGTAGGCATAACATAAGAACTGATTTTAGCAGATTAATGAAAATGAATTTATTGTTAATAAAAAACATTTGCATCTGAGATTAACCTATAAATGCACTTCAATATAGTCTAATAAATAAATATGCCATAATATCTTGATGTAGATATTGTATAAGAAAATTTGTAGTATTCACATTAATGCTACAATGACCACGTAATTTCTGCCCATATTCTACTTTGGTTAATTTAATTCTTATAAATGTGAAATTCTCTACATTATGTTCAGTCACACTCGTTTTGAACATTGACATGGGAGATGTTATTTATTTACAGCATAGCTAAATATATAAGCTTAAAAATACTAAATACTGATCCTAATCAAAGCACTATTTCGATATATATCATTGATATAGTATATTCAGAATTAATTATTTGCAAAAAAATCCTTTAAAATGTATATTTATAAAATTTATTTTCTAACAGAAAGAGGAAGAATCACTTTTTGCAGTTCCGAAGATTGGGGATACCCGGTCCTAAACCCAATATTTTCTTTGGAAATGCATTAGAGTTATACTTTAAGGTAAATTAACATTACTTGAGAATTATGTTGGCATTAACTTTAATGGTATAGATCAGGGCTGCCCAACCAGTCGATCGCAAGCTACTAGTCAATCTCGACAAGCTTTTTAGTTGATCGCAAGCCTCCGCTCATCCACTTTACAATATGTAAGTGGTCTGTGTTCTTGTTGAAACAAGAAAAGTGAGGTTATCCCTAATTGTTTTCGTTCTTTGTGTTTTTTATCATTTGTTAAGTAATAGCAGATCAGAGCAATCGGACCATCACGTAATAAGATATCAAAAAATAAATAAATAAAGTTTATTTCGATGAATATGCAAAAATTTGTTGGACAAATGCTTATACAGGTTCAAATGTCTTTTCTTTCTTTATTACATTACTCAGGTCCGAACAACAATATATCATTGTTCGGTACTAAAAGGATTAAATTTATTAAAAAATAAACTTCTTCAATTATGTAAATTTTTTCTTTTAACCGTAATTATGAGCGTATAAAAGAAAATTAAAACTTATCATTACCACGATGAATGGGAACATGATTTCTATTTTCCACGGTTAATGCAAATGCTCTTTTCTAATATGTAATTCAGTTGTTGCTATTCCAAAAAAAAAAGAGAAATATCGATAGACATTTTCAAACAATGTTCTCCAATTATGAAAATTAATATCCGAAAGACTCCGAAATACGCAGAGCAAAAATTATAGATTTTAAAATCGAACTTATATTCACAACAAAATATGTTTGTAAAAATTTTAAGATTATATTTTTCGTCATACTGTATAATCCAAATTTTGAATCAATTGCAAAATCTACACAATGCCAAATATCACATTAAAATTTTTGTATATGTACTCATGTATTCATAGTTATTTTCATATTTTCATGCTATGAAGAATTGTTTAATTTACTTAATAAATTTTGAATTATATATACGCCATTGCTATTTTTGTACTTTTATTCCCTGGTTATTGGTAGATCGCTATATCCCTCCGGTGAAAAAAGTAGCTCACGATCATAAAAAGGTTGGTCAGCCCTGATATAGATTTATCTAGTAACAAAATTTTAAGGATTCAGGTGGTCCCGTGATAAAGCGTTCGCTTATCACATTGGAAATTCTGATTTCGCATACAGGTCCTATATCTTCAAATTTTTCAGGAGGGTCCGGGCCCGGTCTATTGAATTTCAACCTTCCGGTTGATCCCATCATGGCCAACTCTGTCAAGTGGCTGCGACCTATATCTCCAAATTTTTCAGAAGGGTCCGGGCCCTGTCTATTGAATTTCAACCTTCCGGTTGATCCCATCATGGCCAACTCTGTCAAGTGGCTGCTGACAGATAAAGTATATTCCTTGTGGATATGGAGACTTTACTACATTAACCTGACCTTACACATGTTCCAGTCATTTTATATAACCTCACCTACTCACACCTACTTAACTACTTACTTAACCTCACCTTTTCACATGTTCCAGTCATTTTACATACATATCAAAAAACAATGAAAATCTATATCTTGATGAAAATAAAATTAGCCACTTTATAACAGCACACATTATTATAATTTTTTTCAAACATTATGCATATTCTTATATTGTAACTGATTTTACTTTTTAGCAAGAGATAAATTCAGATTTTGGATGATTAAAGATTCATACTATTCTCCTACTTTTCATATATTTTAAAATGTTTAATTTATTAAATAAAAGTTAAAATCGTATGATGAGATGATTTAAGTAAATTTATGCATGGTGGCTCAACTGTACATAATCTAATCGAGAGATGGGCTATTTTCCTCAAACGCGTATATTCGAGAAAATGTAAATGTAGAGAGGATAATACGAGAATTACAATCGGACCCCGGTAACACGCGGTTCAGCAACACGTGAGTCTGCTTAAAACGCGGTTTTATCAGAACTACCTTGATAAGCAATTGCTTGTTATATCACTCCTAGATATCGTCATTAAATAAAGTTTTTATGTATATTTTAATAAAACAAGTTTTCAAAGTAAAGGCATTATTTTATTTTTCTTTCATGACAAACTGAAATCACACAGAAAATTCATATCAACATTGGAAATTATATTATCGCTCAATTTATATTAATACAGTATTGTAACTCGCGGTTCACTTAACCCTCTTATAATTTATAATAATAATTCTTTTTAGAATATATAATATTGGAAATGAATTGAATAATTTAAAAAATATTAATAAATTACTAAAGTTATTTCTTAATTATAGTGAAAAATTAATGACTAACTTTTATATAATAATGAACTGATTCACAATAGAAAACAAAATCGGCATCATTTTTTGTATTTTGATTCTTCATATTATACAAAGTACCATGGTTTATATTACTTCAAATTAATTGGGACTCCACTACACTATATTTCTATACAGGATGATTCACTTTTGCTGCATTCCAATCTATTTCTTAGATCAAATTCTACGTTTACCTGTTCAATTCTATTCTCAATTTTTTTATAAATGTCATACTTATGAATGTGAACATAACAGAAATCTGATATATAAATGATAGACAAATATCTTTGATCTGTTAAGAAATGATAATTATTAGATGAACATTAATCCAGGGGTGGGCAAACCGCAGCCCTCAGAACTACTTAATGCAGCTCTCCAACTAATAGCTATAATACCAAAAATTTTATTGATAAATAAAATGAATGCAAAAAATATCAAATCTGTTCTATATCACAGCAATAAAGTTTATGTAATCTAGAAAAATAATAAATAATAATTCATATGGTAAACTTTAGATGTCATTACAGTGTCATATTTTTCTTACAAAAATAGATTTGATTAACCGTTAACCAGAATAAACGTCATTGCATAAGAAAATCCATTGCAAAATACATTCAAAATCAAATAAAATCGTTTTGAGATCGGTTGCAAAATACATTCAAAATCAAATAAAATCTTTTTGTCAGTCAATCAGTTTTGTCAATCAATCACCTCATACCTTTTGTAATTTCATGTGTTTGTATTTAATATTTGTACAATTTTCTAAATAGGTATGTTTTTAATGATTGTTTCAAATTTAAAATGATTAAAATTATAATTTTAATATATAATTTAAAAGAATTTCAACCCTGCAGAGCTTCTCTGAAAATGGCATTTCACTTTTTTTGGACTGCTGGCAATATTCAAACCCATGATTCATATAACGGTCAATGAAAGCTGATCTACTAAGAAAATTGGCTTAATTTTAACATGTCACCCTTTTTATAATATCTTAGTCAACAAATGCATTCCTTAGGATCTTTTTATTTTGGCTACATAATTTTCTAAGAGAATTTTATCACCTCAGACAGTTATTAGGTGAATGCAGGATTTTGGGAGTTTTTTTTGCTATTTTGTTTTACGTCTCTCTCCAATCAGATAAGTTTCTAAAGGGCAGGATCAATTCAAACCATGGGCTGCACCCACACCTGTGAAGGGGATCAGATGATAAGGATAGGGATTGCTGGGAAAGTGTGGCCCTAGGCTATATTTCATTGATGCAATATGGCCCTTTCTCCCAAAATTTGCCCATCCCTGATCTAATCTATATATTAAATATCCATTTTTCACAAAGATATATATATGTTTGTCCAAATAATAACTGTATCAATACAATATAAATTTCTGATCTACAAAATGATTTTTTAAACAGTATCATTTCTTGGCAAATCATTTCTATATTACATTTCTGTAATAAGACTTTAATAAATGCCTTCTAACTAATTTGATGTGTGGCTGTATTCTAGAGACATCAATCTCCTAAAATTGATGTCTATAGACTTTCTAAATGCTACTATTAAATCAGAAGCATTTAGAAAAGTTGCATGACAGAAATCTGATGTATAAATGATAGACAAATGTCTTTGATCTGTTAAGAAATGATAAACTGCTTACAAAACAACTGTACCAATTAGGAATTTATATCATACTGATATATAATTAAAATTTGGACGAAGAGTAACTTAGTAATGCACTTCTTAATTATTCTGTTAAAAAGCAAAATGTATATAATTAATTAGTCATCAGCACATGTTCAAGCAAAAAATGTGCTGATGTCTAATTAATTACTTATTAAAGAGTAACTCTATGTTTGTGCAATGAATACATGTTTTATATTCAATGAGAGTAAAATTTGAATGAATGAATAAAAAATTTGTTTTGATGTTCTAAACATCCATCATGTAGTTCAGATCTAATACCAAGTGATACCAAATATACAGTATCTTGAAATGTAAAATTATCTATATACAGAGTGTCAAAAAAGTAGGTGGACAGTAAGCATCTTTTCTTTTTCTAGGTGCTAAGATGCCATGGCTGGTAATCTGACAAGAACAAAAGAACTGGGTCCTGCAGTCATACTGGAAAGCTGAAAATGTAGAAGCAATACATAAGAAATTGCAAGAGATGTTCAACATAATCCCACCAAACTGACATTAACTTACTGCAGTAATAAGATTAACACTTAAAGTGTGGTTTTGTATATTCAAAGTATTTCATTTTCGTTGAAAAGTATTGCCAAAATAATCTAAAGACATCACAAAACTCATTACATTTGTATGCCCAATTTTTGATTTATTAAAATCATATTTATTGTCCACTACTTTTTGGATACTCCGTATATAAAAGTGAATGCCAGTCCATTTATTATTTTCTTATATATGACATCAAACTGATATCTATGTGGCAATCTTTGGGATCCTAAAGATGGCATCATCATTATCATCATAATAGAATAAAATAGAAGATATTAAGGTGGAAGAATTATATAATTTTTAAATTTTAGAAAACAACATACAAGTAGAATTTTAAAAATGTATTTATGAATAATAATAAATAATATAAATTAACAAAATGTAATTGTAATCAAGAATTAAAAAGGATAAAGACAATGTTCAATTGTGAAACAAACAATGTAATGACAAGTCAATAAAGAAAAAAGAAATACTAAATATTATGTAAAATAATGCAGAATAGAATTTTGAGAATTGTAAAATCAAGTGATGAGAAATAAAGGCAATTTAGACCCAACCCAAAATGTATATATTCATTGGAAAATAAAAGATTTTAAGCTGTTGTTGTTTGAAGGCCGAGTTGGTTGAGAAATAGACCAGAAGAAAATTATAAATAAAACAGGCCAGGGACAAAAAAATTACCAATGATTATCATCATAACCTTAACAAGATGCCGTTTCTGGCATATGACATCATTGTGATGTGTGTGAAATGCATGGGCATCACCAGGTAACTACGTAGTTCTTAATTTACTTTCATTTCTACAATTAATTCTATTTAAGAAATTAAAATATATTATATCAGATTGCATCGTAAATTGCTTTTATTAAATCTATTATATAAGCATTAGACAACTGACTATGCATTGATTTATTAATGCCCATTTTAAATTTAGAAAATATTACAATCGATTCTGCTTAACTGGGCCACTGGTTAATTGGGACAGCCTTTAAATGCTTAATTGGAATAGTAGCAGAAAAGGAATTTAGCAATTTTTGACATATTTTAGAGATTTTTGGAAGTAATGTCAACCACTAAGCAGAATTAACTGTATTATTTTATAACACTATTAAACATTAATATTGATATATTTTTTAAAATATATAAAGTTTTAATGGCTCTATAAGAAAATCTCATTTTCTATAATAATTAGAAATTATTCAGATTTTTATACAGCCATTTAAAATTTTTTATATAATCTTAAAGTTTAATTTTAGATAATTTTTTTCTATTAAAGAGCAACATTTTTGTGTAAATTTGTTTATTTAAACATTTTAGAATTTAGAAACTGATCACATTTCTTATTTCTTCATTAGTGCAAGTTTTCAGTTAACTTTGTTATCTTTACTATCAATAAATAATGAAATGCATTCATATCAATCTTTTTTGACTACTGCTTTGCCATTATATGATTATTTTATAATTATTCAGAAATTAAATTATTTCTATAATATAATAATGTTTTAATTTCAATAAAATAACGATAGTTTTCATTTGATGCTCTCTAAAATACATGCATTGATATTGAACTATTATTAGGTTGCATGATGCAGATGAGGTAAACAGTATAAAAGTAATCTCAATCTATTATTTTAAATTTTTATACACTCTAAAACTGTTTTTAACTATTTCTCATAAGGTTCCATAAAGAATTTGTGTTTTTTTTTTGAAGAAAAATTAGTTAAAAATTCTATAATAATTAATCATTTTATAATAAAAAATTAAATTATTTAATAGTATTTTTCTTCAAAAACATTGTATATTTTAAAATTTTAATCTATTTACATTTTATGAAGTAAGTTTTCATAGGAATTTCATTTAAAAAACACTTTTTATTTGATGTTCTGTATTCTCAAAAAGTTTTAATAAATATTGTTCTAAAATATGGTGCTCAAGACAAAGCCCTAATTACAATATTGATTTATATAATAATAAAATAAAATAATTAAATCTGTAACATATTAAAACAAGACTAACCCTTTGAAAGATTTGCATAGCAGTACTAGTTACTTGTTTTAATTCCTCAGCTATATTTTCACATAATTCTCTTGTCACTGTTATTAAAATTTCAAATTATATATTGCTTAAAAATTTAATTTAATGGAATAAAACATGATAAAACTTACAAGGGACAGATGAAGCATTATAATGTTTGAATGAATTATCAGTAGGATTTTTATCTTTCACTGGCAAATCATCTGGACTCATTTCAAGTGCTTTTGTCTTAAATTCAGTATCTTTAACATCTAACAATTTTTTTTCTAAAATATCTTTTTGATTACTATAAATAGTCTTTAACTTAGATTCTTCTTTTTTCTTATCTGTCTGCTGACCAACTTTCTGTAAATCCCACTCACTCTTTGATTTAGATGATTGTTTATAAAAATCTCCAACATCTTTACTGGAAGAATCTTTATTTCCTAATTTTTTCTCCCAATGTGCTACAAGACTTCTAGCTGTTAGCATATTAGGTTTATAATCTGTTGGAGAAGCATCAGATGAAGATGATTCAGAATGTTGCCATCTTGGATGAGTAGGAGTTAATGTGAGTTGACGTGGTGGAACAGCTGCAATTGTAGATTTTCCTGCAATATTCATAGCAGATGATGATGATGACCTAGTTAAATTGCTGGAGTTCATATGAATTGATTTCTGGGATGAATATAAAGTTCTATTAGAAATATTAGACACAGTTCTTTGTGGAGACTGAGATTCTAAATTTTCTGAATGATGAAGAGCACTGATGCTTGCACTTCTCAACATTGTATTTTTTGTAGGTGTGGAAATTACTGATGCTACAGGTTTCACTGTATTTATTTCATCTGATTGCTGTTTAGCTCTAGCCCACAAAGGTGCAGATACAGAATCAGAATCTAATTAAAAAAACTCTAAATATAACTTTTGTATTTATTGCCAAATAATTTATTTTGTTTAATAATAGAAAATTATAAAAATAATCTGAAATAACTAAGAAATTTCTATTATAAATTAAATGAATAAAGGTATCATTAGTTGCATAAAGATGTCATTATATATAACTAATGACATTTTATTCATTGTTATCTTAATAATAATTCATAGGTAGTTCAATCAGTAAGATAACAAGATTTCACACAGATATAATATTCCCTATATCATTATAATTTCCCACCAGACTAGAGCAGATTGACCACTGATTTGCCACATGGTCATTAGATAGCATCTCATGTCAATCATACTCTCCCAACATAAGACAGTGGTCTTACAGAAACATGGTCAAATGTTGAAGTGCATAATGTGATCAGATTTCTGGATGTAAAGGGCACATCAGTTGAATTTTAGCTGGTGATGTGCCCTTTAGATATCTACTGTTGACTAGGCTACACTCAGCCAACAGTAGGTGTCTCTTGTTATGGCACTACTGGCAGGAAGTACTAGACGGTACTTCCTACAGCCCCAACTTGGCACTCAAATGATTTTCATCTGTTTGGACTATTGAAGAGGCAGCTGGATAACAGATGATTCATGACCAGTAAGGAAGTTTAGCAAGATGTTATAGCTTTAAGCACTTGACACTGATTTTTTCAATGCTGGCATTGCTGCCTTGGTGTATCATTGGAGGAAATATTTAGGCAATTATGTTAAATATGTGGAAAAATAATCTGTACAAAGACCATTTTATTTGTTTATATGTACAAGTTGAATAAATTTACATAATGACAGGTCCTTGCTTATTGAATTTAAAATTTACCTTACTTATTGAACCACTCTTGTAATATAAAGAAATTAAATTAATAAATAAATTTTTCAGTTTATTAAAAAATCTTCCTTTAAATATATAATACAAAAATAAAAAATAAACTTTAACAAATATAATGGCTTACAGTCATTAAGAATTTTTTAAAATTCAGTTTTGAAATTACTATGCATGATTAATTGTTTTTGTTTGTTTATAGACAATTTTAGTTTATTAAAAATAATCTTTACATTTATCTTCTCAATTAATGTATTACTCATTTCAGTCTTTTCAGTGACAGCATAGGAATTAAAAATGTTAAAATAAATAAATATTTCAGTAAAACTAAATTTCTCAAAAAACAGATTACTAAATTTTAAAATATTATTTTTTTTGTGTTATAACATTAAAAAAGTAATGTTCTAATAACTGTCATTAAATATCACTGGCTAATAAAAAGAACTGATGATATGTCATTATTTTGCAAATCACAGAATGCTCTTATGAGCCATAATATGAAAAACTTACTGCAGATATACAGTCAATGTTGTGCTGGAGCTAGTCCATACTGGCTCATATGAGCTAATTGTTAAACATTGCAATGATTATATACATATGAATATTTTCATTTTTTCCAAATGGCATGCTCCATTCATTGCCCATCTGTTCAATGATTAGATTGTAAACCAACAATGGTTTTGAACTGTTAAACAGCATATGAACAGTAAACTTATATATGGTGACTAAGTCAGTCAGTGTCTTTGTAAGTTTCATTCCAGTAAATTGCAAGTTATAAGACTTTTCTAGTTGTGATTAACTGCTAATCTCTGATTGTTATTCACAATCATAGATTGGCTACAGACACAAGAATTCAGCAAAAACATCAAAAACTTTCTATGAGAATCAATTAGCTATTATATATGTAATTTATGATAAAAAAATATTAAATATTTTATTATTTAAAAATTTTGTGCTTTATCTTATTATAAATCAGTAAAATTTATATGTTTAGGTATATGCAAACATGCTTTTCTGTGAGCCAGTTGTTAAAAATTTATCATAAAAATTTTTAAATAAATAATAATCTAAAATT
>AYEL01078552.1:0-54443 GCA_000484575.1 Olivierus martensii
ATGAATATTAATTATTATTTTATATAATAATTTTTAAGATGTTTTACAAAATATTGAGTGAATATGGAATCGGCAGAAAACGACTTTTTCCAACATTGGATATGAATATAGCAAATATATCTAGTGGAATTTAGTTATTTTTTATTTCAATACAGCAATAGAAAAAATTATGTTATAGCAAAATTATTATTTTATTTTTTTATGATTTAAAATGGACTGTTACATATTAATTATAAAGAATATTTATTGTATTGTACTTTAATTTGAACAGCTAACTTTCCTCATATTTTAGTTTTAAAATTTATTGTTTTATACAGTATTAATCAGGAAACTCATGATGATATTTTATGTATTGACTTGATTGTTTAATTCCTTTGTTTTTGTTATTTATACATTATTTTATATTTCATTTAGATACATTATTTGTGCAAAATAAATTTAAAGCTTGTATTTGCATACTGTTATATAAAAAACTTGTATGAATAAAATTACCATATATTCAGTTTAAATTTGTCTTTGTTTTTAAATGTACCCTTTCAATAATTAATGGCAACAGTCCTGGTAGATAATTTCATTGATTTATCATTAATATCAGGATTGTGTTACTTTCAGAATGGAAAAGTTTGTCCACTGTATTATATAATAAGTCCCCTTATGTGGCTAATTTGTTCCAATAAATTTCAACATCTTCAATTTGAAAATCATGCAAATTCAATATTTAAATTTTATGTATATAAATATTTACATTGATTAACAGAATAGCTAGATAAAATTAGAGCTTACTGTAAACATAGATATAAAAATTTAATTCATTTTTTATAGAAATCCAGCACAAATAAAAAGATTTATATATTTACTTTTTCTCTAAAACTGCAGAATTTAAAATCACCTGAATTTGTATTTGGTATTTAAATAAATAATTAATAATTTTCATAAAAGTGTATTTGGTAGTAGTAATAAATTAAGATTAATACCTGGTGTATTAGGAAGATGTCTTCGATGCAATGCAAAAGGAGCTGTTATGTCACCAAATGATGATGTTCGACGAATATCTCCATCTTCTATAATATATATGATAATCACAGGATTTAAATTTAAATATTATTTAATTATAAAATTATGATATATATTTTACCAGCTGCACTTGGTGCATATTTCCATAAAGAATCTTTTTCAGGCATATTTCGTAAATCACCTACACTCTTGCTTGTACTTAAGCCCTTCCTCCAGCCCAACTATATAAAATGAAAATTTAAATAAAATAAAACATAATTCTAAGTATATATAATAACATGTAAAACAAATAAATTCAATGTATAATATTATGATGTGCTAAATCAAAAATTAAATAGATATTTATTAGTTTAAGTAATTATTGTCTCTTGAAAATAAGTTTTAATATTAATTAACGTTTGATCAAGCATAAAAATGTATAAGAGTAACATTTATTTATTCCAGATCAGTTTTCAAGTGCAGTCAAAAAATATTTAAAACTGACTAGAAACACAATCATATTTTCAACATTGAATACAAAATGAATGCTCTAATTGAAATATGTCAGAGATTCAATTTTTTTATTTTTTTATATTCAAACTTTTAAACTACAAAAGCATTTAATAGCTATTACAATAAATAATCCTTCATTGAAAAAAAATTTTATTAGTCCTTCAGGGCTACCTAAACTGCAGGATAATTTTAGCAAAAAATAAAAACATTGCCAACAATTTATCTCAATAATATCACTAATATAGCTGCACAAATATGAATAATAAAAACATGATTATGATGACTAAAAATGACAAATGAAAAAATAGTACATGATAGAAGAAGACTGGATGAGGACAAAAGAACTGGTTATTGAAAGAGATGAGCTTATATATGTGAAATGTTGTCTTTGGTATAGGTAAGAAATAAATTTGCATAAAATTATACTTACAATAGACAAATTTATATATAGTTCTGATGAATTCTGGTTGTCAGGAAATGTGCTACTATTATATTCAATATGATATCTTGATTTCTCACTTTTTATAGCAGATGACATCAAGATAAGATCAGATAATTTGTTTGTTATTTGTGAATATATTAACTTTTGCAACAGTAACTAATAATAAATTATTTTCTTATATTATTTGTATTAATTTAATTTTGTGAGATTGATTGTTGGACTAAGTCTTTGAAAAGAAAATAAAGGATCTAAGAATAATTATTGGCAAATGAAGATTATTATATATAAGAGAGTTATAAAGTTGAAGAAATATTAACAGGTCAGCTACAAAATCATATTTAGAAGGAAAATAAGGAATCTTACAAAACAGACTGTAAAAATAGCCCAAATTACAATTTAACAAAATGAAAACAGAAAATATACACAAATATGATAATATGCAACATTGAAAACAGAATATAAAATATAAAGGAAACATATTGAAAGAAGCAAATATAACAAAGGACACAACATCACTGAATAAAAAAATATTAATATGAGATAAAGTGGGATGAAATAAGTGTTAGGAAAAACTTATATCAACATGGAGAGCAATGATTAATAAGAATTAATTATCATTGACATAACACATTGATCTTTTTAACAAATTTCAGTCACAGTTAATGATTAATGGTAAATACCACACTGAATCTAGTAATGGCTACTTTTAGACTTTTACTCTTTTAGTTGACCCTATCAGGGTGGTAGCAAATACCCATGATAGGGTCAACTAAAAGAGTGATAGATAAGATTCAATATGCCTTGCCAGATCCCTCTTAAAAAATTGGAGTATATGATCTGGAATTGAACTCAGATTCTCCAAAGTGGTTACAATACAATACAATATAGCTATCTAGTCAATGACTACCTCTTTTAGAAATTTATATTTTCAGAAGTAAATTTATTTAAAATGTATCATAGAAAAAATCAACTAAACCATATAGCAGATAGAAACATTATATTTTGACTGATTTTTTTGGCTTGTAGTAATTAATTGCTAGATTATGCTTATTTCACATCATTATTTTTATTTTTTGAATCATCATATATAAATTATAAATCAAATAACTTACTGTTTCTAATTTCTTTCTAGCATCATTTAAGGCTTTTGTTAATTCTTCCCTTTTCTTAGTTTGTGAATAAACCTAAAAATATAATTAATAAAATTAACTTATCAGAAGATTTTTATATTCAAAATTATATTCATTACATTGGTAAAAGAATATTTTTAAAACTTTTGAATTTATAGTTTAAAAAAATTATTAACTGTAGAAAAATAATTAAGAAATCAGTTTTAATTTCTTAAAAGATTTAATTAGTTTTTAATTAAAAAATAGATTGATTTCTAACTAATTTTGTTACATATTCAAAAAATATTTTGCAAATGATATTGGAAATTCTCAATTTTCAATTTGTTTATCAATATGATATACAGTATAATACTTAAAATTTTTTGAATTTTTAAATATTTGTCACATCAAAGATATAATTGTAATTTTAATAGTTTTATTATTATTTTTAATAAATTTTGAAATTACTAAATTAGTAGGCAATTAGATATATTAAACTGATGCATATGCTAGAGTTTTGAAAAAATTTGAATGAAATTTAATTCTTTAAGTAATCATACAAATCATGAGTCATCTAACTGATTCAAAAAGAAACTGAAATTTACAAATATTTTTCTCACCTGTTTTCCACTGTTAGGAGTATGAGATCTATAAAAAAAATATTAATTTCTAGCTTATTAAAATAATTTAATTAAATAATGCTTTATTAGTTTAATTTTTAATTTCTTACTGCAAACTATTTTGTGGTGATTTGGAAAGATACTTGGCTGAAATGCTTTTTCTTTCATCATGAGATTGTTCATTCAAATGTTTTTTCTGCCATATTGAACTTGCACTTCTTTCAAGACTTTCATAGGTGCGTTTCATAAATTTTTCCCTTTCGTCTAAGCGTTCCAGATTTTCTGTACTGACATACATTGAACTAACAAATGATCTTTCTCCTTCAATGGGAGTACTTGAATCATCTCCATCACTATTTATTTCATGATCTATATTAAAGTCAACAAAAAAGTAAATAATACGTTGTTAATATATACATTTATAGCATATATCAGCAATATATAAATTTTCTCATATTAACTAAATCATTTCTTTTATCATCATAGAAATAAAATCAAAATTTTAGTGATTTTTTCAATATAATCAGATGATTTAATTGCAATATTTACTTTAATAAATAGGGCTCTTTAGTAAATACAAACTAAATTACTGAAAAATAAACAGCATTTTATAATAAACAGTACATTGTTTAGAAGGAATTTTATCCATATTTAAATAATCAAATATATAATGCAGTTATTGTAATAAAAGTAACAATTAACAAGCCTGACACAAATTAAGATATTTCTGTAAAAATGTGTCTTCATTGTGAAATTTTAATAAAAATAAATCATATGAATTAAGACATACAAATATTAATAAATATAATACCCAATAAATATAACACTAACTTTATAGGATACAATATGGATATATTCATTACTTTAAATAACTGTTTCAGTATTTATTAAAATATGATATTTAAATGATTAAATTATTATTGATTAGCAAATTTAAATGATGTTCTTTAATTTACAATAGAGTGCTGCTTTTTTTCAAATAACTGGAATTATCAAATTTTTGATTTAAAAGAAATCAAAAATTTAAATTTTTAAATATGTACAACTAAAAATATTACAGATATAAAGTAGAAATGAAAAGGATGAAAATACCTACATAAACTATAAATTAAATCTAAACAGTTTTTATAATATAAGTTCAATAAGACCGCACTAAACAAACTAAAAATAATAATACTCAAAAGCCTTTTAGCAGTCAAACGATTTTATTCAATAACGTTTTCAATGCACTTGGCATCTTCTTCAGCTGCTACAACTTGACTATATCAAGTTGTAGCAGCTGAAGAAGACACCAAATGCGTTGAAAACGTTATGGAATAAAATCTTTTGACTGCTAAAGGGCTTTTGAGTATTATTATTATTATTATTATTATTATTATAAACAGTTTTTATGATAAAATATTTCAAATGCTACTGTATCTATTATCTAAATTCCATTAAAGTAACACAGATTTCATACTAGGCTTCTCTTACTTTTGTCTCTTTTTTATTTAAGATTACATTCCATTTTAAAAAAAAAAATTTATATTCTAAAATTAGTAGTATAAAATACTTATTCTTAAGTTTTAAAATAAAAAAAATTGATAGATACAGAATTCACTACAGCTCTAAAGAATCTTACTGATTTTGAAAAATGAAGAAGCAAACTGCTATCAAAAACAGATTTTGTTAATAAAACTTGAATGGAAAATTGAAAAAGAATATAGCAATACAAAAATAATTTAGTTAATTTTGATTGATAGAAAAAAGTTAGCATAAACCATAAAATATGGATATAAAAAAAGTTTTGGTAGATAATTTTGTCAAAGTAAATGTGAATATATTCCTATTTCTGATAATAGAAATATGTTGACATAAAATTATAATATACTGTACTAATATCTAAATCTATTTTTTTATTTATATATAAATTCTTATAAATCTCAAGATAAATTTTGCAATCAGTTTTTCTTTATAATGATAATTATTTTAAAAAAATTATTTTATAATTATTTAAATATTTATTTCTTTTGAATTGAAAGTAGTTTTTTTAAACTTTAAAATATTTCTTTTATGATTTCCTGTAAAATATTCAATAATACTGGTATCCCTCAATTTATGAACAGTTATTTTACAAATTTTTGAATTAAGAACTGCAATAATGTATATCAGTTTTTTGGTTTGCACAAATAATTTTTTTGCTTTTATAAAGAAACATTTCATGCATCAATTAATAATCTACTATAATTTAAATCAATGAATGTATTTTATTCTACATAATAATTTACAACCTTTGTTGCATAGTTTAATATACTTTTTAGTGTACCAGATTTGCAAATTGTTTTGGTAAAAAAATTCTCTTATTAAAAGATGTTTTATAATCAATATAATGATATGAATAATTGATTGTTTTATGAATTCTTTGCTTATTTTCTTTACAACAGATATATTTTTGTATCAAATTTACTACTATTACACAATTCACTTTATATTAAAACAAAATTATAGTAATTGCTATTTGGCACTTGGCTGATATACAAATAGCCATAATCTATCTATTGCCTTTTTAAAAAACTTTTGTGATTATGACAAAACTATTTATCATTCAAAAATAATAAATGCATATTATTCCTAGTTTAAATAATCTAATAAAATATACAGGGTGTCCAAAAAGTCTTTCCCTGATTACAAAAATTTATAACTCAGGCTAGAAGGAAGATACAAATATGAAACTTGTGTCGAATTGTTGACAAACTAGCAAAGTTTTTTTTCATACATCAGTAAACTTATGAAAGTTTTTTCTGTTTTAGGTTCGCAGTACGTAAGTAGTGGATGAGGTGCAGTGCCCAAGAAGCCATGTTCACCAATCAGGAGAAGGCACAGTGTGTCCTGTGGTACCATGAGACACGATCATCAACCACAGTGCAGAGACACTTCCAGACAACATTTGGAAGGAATCCACCTGATGTCAAGAGCATTAAAGCCTGGTATGAGAAGTTCAAGAACACAGGATCGGTTGCTGACCTTCCGAGGTCTGGTCGACCAAGAACCTCAGCAGACAGGGTAGAAGCTGTGAGGCAGTCCTTTCTGCGAAGTCCGAAGAAATCGGTGCGCATGGCCTCACGTGAATTACAGATGCCAAAAAGTTCTCTCCATGACATTTTACACAAACGTTTAATGTTTCGTGCATACAAAGTGCAAATCGTTCAGGCCTTGTTGCCCAATGACAGTACACGTCGATATGATTTTGCGGTCGAAATGCTATCACGTATGGAGGAGGATGATGGTTATCTCAGGCGAATTGCCTTTTCCGACGAAGCGACATTTTTTTTGAATGGAGTAGTGAATCGCCATAATGTGCGCATTTGGGGTTCACAATCCCCTGGCGAGGTCTTGGAGTGCACCACAGGCAGTCCAAAGGTGAATGTTTGGTGCGCGCTATTGCACGATCGAATTATCGGGCCATTCTTCTTCGCTGAGGCTACTATCACATCTGCAGTGTATCTGGACATGTTGCAGCAGTATGCTGTTCCTCAGCTGCTTCAGTATCACCCCGATGTCGTGTTTCAGCAAGACGGTGCACCGCCTCATTGGGGTTTGGAGGTCCGTGCCTATCTCGATATGACCTTTCCTGGGCGATGGATTGGTCGTGATGGGCCAACGGTTTGGCCTCCACGCTCTCCTGACATAACCCCATTAGACTTCTTTTTATGGGGTTATGTCAAGGACGAGGTCTACCGAACACGTGTACCAGATATTCAAACCCTGCGGCAACGGATAACCACAGTCGTAGAATCGATCCCTCCAGTGATGTTGGCTAATACGTGGACGGAAATTGATTATCGCCTAGATGTGCTACGTGCTACCAAGGGTGCTCATGTGGAAGTTTACTGATGTATGAAAAAAAACTTTGCTAGTTTGTCAACAATTCGACACAAGTTTCATATTTGTATCTTCCTTCTAGCCTGAGTTATAAATTTTTGTAATCAGGGAAAGACTTTTCAGACACCCTGTATTTTCAATCCAATAAAAGCATACTTAAAAAGAACCAGAATTAAAATAACTTATCTTTAATTAAAAAGTAAAAGTATTTTCGGATCCAACTTCAGTTAGAGAAAAAATTCAGAATTTTTTCTGTAACTGAAGAGGGATCGAAAAATTTGAAAGTACTTTTAATTTTTAATTAAGGATAAGTTATTTTAATTCTGGTCCTTTTTAAGTATATTTTTATTAGTTTATTTGGTCAGACCTAGTTCATATAGTACATATTTTCAATCCATGTGCAAATTCAAACTATAATAATATTTTTTTTTTTTGTTTTATTGGAAAAATACTAAATCTAATCAATATAATCCTTTAATTAAAATAATTAAATTATTTTGTCAGCTTTAATAAAATAATTATCCATAATAAATGTTGTTTTCAACAATTTTTATATTTTTCAATTTTTTAAATTAAACATCTATAAAATCATTTTTATAAATAATTTATCAGAATCAAGGCTTTTAAGAAAAGCCTTGATTCCAATAAAGATAAAATTTAAGAATTATTTTGATAAATTTTTATAATTTTTTAATAACAAATAAAGTCAAAATGTTTGGTGCATTTATTACTACATTAAGCTTATCAAAAAAAAAAAAAATCACTTGGCACTTAGTGACTCAGAAACTCAAAAGCAAATGGCAGGAAATAAACTAAACAATAATAATCAATGCTGTCATTCAGCCAATTCACCTGAATTTATTGTAAAAGTTTGGTGGGTTTGCCAAACAGCTTGTTATAGAGACAGAAAATGAAAAATCACAGTTAAATTCTTGTAAAGTTGCTAATGTTTTAAGTGTAAGTGAAATGAAAACAATAATAAATTATTATAGAAATCATGAGTGAGATTCATTGAAAATTTTGCATAATTACAGTTTTTGAAAATAGTTTGTTCCAACTGAAATGATGATTCTTTTTTCTCACAGCTTTGAGCTAGCATATTAAACAATGAAAATCTGTATTAAAATAACATTATAATGTCTATTTTAAATAATAAAAGATAAAATTAACAAAATATTTTAAAACAAAATAGTTTATAATAAAATAATTGTTTTAATCTGTTTGATGACTTTATAAAAATAAAGCATTTTTACTAGCAACCTTTTTTTACTACACATATGAGAGAAATCACCAAGTGACTTTCACATAATTAGTACAACAGTATTCATACAAATCCATATTAGGATTTTATGGAAAGCAATAAAATATTTAAAATCCAGAAGTCCATATAAAAAGCACTAATTAGCAGTAAAAATATTTTTATTAATTTAAATTCTAATTAAAGTACTGCTTTCAGTTAAAAAATAATCTTCACATCTCAATAAATAAGAAATGCAAATGTTATTAAACAAATGCAAAAATATTTAAAATACATTTAAATACTATATATTTATAAAAAATTGTTATTAAATGGAATTTTGTATTAAATAAAACTTTTGTACGTTTACCAACTTAATCTTAAATTATCTGGAAAAAATCATGCATCCAACTGAACTTATTCCTAATGTGAATAAATGATACTCTGCTGTATTTCAAATAATTAGCAACTATTTTTTAGATGAATTATTATTTTTAGCATAAGCAGCCATATAAAATTGCCAAAGTGAACTAATGGCTTCATTATAGAGAAAACATTTTACTAATTAAAATTATTTAATTCTTTAATTATTAAATTATATTATATTACACTTCCGATCTATTTATATATTAAATTATATTATATTACATATATTACATTAATTGTTACTTGCCTACAGATTTATTAGGTGTTATTTCATGAAGGTTTTCTGTTTTAGATCTTCTTAATTTTCGTTGTACTGATCTAAAAGATTCATTTTTAGATGCCTGAACATTAAATGAACTACAGAAAAAGTAAAACATTGAATTAATTCATTTAATTAAAATGTTTAAAATTAAATTCATCATAGTAAAAATCTCATAATTTCCAATAAAAAATATTTATTAATGTTTATTAAAATCTGCATTAAAAAATTTATTTTATAATACCTATTTCCAATTTCTGATCCATCTTCTGATGGTGGATAATAAGTGATTTCACTCTCTGCAGCACCACTATCTGACCTCTCATCTTCTGCTTCATCGTCTAATCTAACACTACTGGCTGTACTAGAATCAGTTGGATGTCTTATTCTATTAGTTTCCCTTCTGACTGAAGTAGTAGTTTCTTGATGTAAAGATATTTGAGCTGTTGAAATCTAAGATAAATTGATTTTATAAATTAAAATAAATTTTAAAAATATTTTAAGAAAAATAAAATATATATCTCACAAATAGTTCAGTTTAATACATGGAAAATTTTTATTTTACAATTTTTAATCAGAAAGTCACAGGATATTACTTTCAATATTTAAACATAAATTCACTTTCAGAAGAATTTCAAAATAAAGCATTATAAAAATTAACTAACTTATAATACACTGACAGAAAAAAAAATCCCAACACCAAGAAAGACTTGTGTTAGATAAACAAAATTTGGTAGGCGTGTTTATACATCTGAAAGATGACATCGATTCAAATTTCGCGCTTTTCGCATAAGTGTGGCGCTAGTAGCTCCACTCGGAATTTGCAAATCAGGTTTGCTTTAAATGCATGCTGTAAAGTTTGTGAGCGTTATTTATCCTTGAAATTTGACGTATTGAGCTGATGTTAGCCAAGAATGCCTTTAAGAAGACGAAGAAGCCACTATCAACAGCTCACCGAGTTTGAACGAGGTCGTGTAATAGGGCTACGAGAAGGTGGATTTTCTTTCCGCAATATTGCAGAAAGACTTGGCCGGAATGTATCCACTGTGCATGATTGTTGGGAGCAGTGGTCAAATGAAGGTACTGCTTCAAGAAGACCGGGTTCCGGGCGGCCACGTGGAACTACTGAGAGGGAAGACCGCCGTATTCGGCGTATGGCTGTGGCACATCGTACTGCATCTGCGACAGAAATTCGAGCTGCAGTTGGTACCACAGTGACACAACGAACTGTTAGAAATCGGTTACTTGAAGGACAGCTCCGAGCTAGGCGCCCTGTAGCGTGCATTCCACTGACTCCAAGCCATTGCCGTTTGCGACTCCAGTGGTGTCAAACCAGAGCTCATTGGAGGACGGAGTGGAGATCTGTTGTGTTTTCTGATGAAAGCAGGTTCTGCCTTTGTGCCAGTGATAGCCGTGTGTTGGTCAGAAGGAGGCCAGGGGAACGCCTGCAACCAAACTGTCTACGGCCTAGACACACTGGACCTACACCTGGAGTCATGGTCTGGGGAGCAATTTCCTATGACAGCAGGAGCACTCTTGTGGTTATCCCAAACACACTGACTGCAAATTTGTACGTCAGTCTGGTAATTCAACCTGTAGTTCTGCCATTCATGAACAGCATTCAAGGGGGAATTTTCCAACAGGATAACGCTCGCCCTCATACCGCTGTTGTAACGCAACGTGCTCTACAGAGTGTCGACATGTTACCTTGGCCTGCGAGATCACCAGATCTGTCTCCAATTGAGCACGTATGGGATATCATTGGACGACAACTCCAGCATCATCCACAGCCAGCACAGACCGTCCCAGTATTGACAGAACAAGTACAACAAGCATGGAACTCCATACCACAAAGTGACATTCGGCACCTGTATGACACAATGCATGCACGTTTGCAGGCTTGCATTCAAAATTCTGGAGGTTACACCGGCTATTAATGCAACAGCATTTCACATTTGAAATGCATTTTCTTGAGCTTAAATTAACCTGTGATCTTGAAAATTTAATCAATTAAACATTTGAACTACACAAATGCACTGTCCAAATTTCGTTACTCTACAATAATTTTTTCTTGGTGTTGGGATTTTTTTTTCCGTCAGTGTATATATAAACAAATAATCATATCATTATAGGAAAATTGTAGAAATAAAACAATTAACAGGTTTAACACATCATCATTCTTACCTAATAAACATGAAAAACAAAATAAAATAATTATAAATAAAATTTCACTAACCAAAAATTTAATACCAAATTATAATTTTTTTTAATAAGTTGAAAGACATATCTGATATAATTTATAAAAATAATCAAAAATATAAAATAGTCCTGTTCTGCATTCATGTTAATTAATGTTATTCATTTGTAAAAATCCATCTTAGGATTGGCAACTAGGGGCCTTATTCATAAACTTCTCGCCTCTCGCCATCACACCGCAGCGAAAATAAACAGGCAATGCGAGAGGGCGAGAACTATTGTAGTTATTTCCTATTCAAAACCATTTTTCGCTATGGTTATTCTAATGACGTTGAAAGTAATCATGAAGCGATGAATGGGTTTGATATTATATTGATGACAACGTAACTTAAACCAATTGGATCCATCGTTAGATTGTTGACATGCTTCCACGTGTATTTGTTATTGAATTCTTTGTGCGACATAATTTTTCATAAAATGAATAATAAGATGTATTCGTCAGAGAAACTAGAGGCATTAATTGCAGGTTTTAGTGAGCAGACATTTGGTGGAATATATAATACATTGGCCAAACAACAAAAGGGTTGGAAGGAGATTGTGAGAGAGATAAATTCCATAAATTTTAGAGTTCGTACAGTGAAAGATATCAGACACAAGTAGCTAGGCCTAAAATCACAAAGAAAAAAGCCTTGAGAATTAATAAAAGTTTACAAGAAACTGGTGGAGGTTTCCCATTGAAAACAAAGTTAACTAATTTTAGAAGGGAGAGTTTTGAATTTGATGGGACAGTCAGCAGTGTACGGTTTGTTAGCTGGTTATGATACGTTTTCGGTTAACAGGATAAGAATTATTTTCTATAATCAATACATTATTAAAGATAAAAGAAATAAATGCATATTTTATAGGAATTCATTTACCTACAATTGAAGAAAATATTAATCCAATTGAAATGAGAGGGGATGAAAACAATACAAGTGAGGTTGCATGCTTTGAACAAATTCCAACAACATCCAGTCAAACAGACAATTCCTTCAAATTCTGGTAAACAATTCTGAAAGATCAATATTTTTAATTAAAAATAGTGATCTTCCATTTTCTTCATTAACTATATAAATTTCACATTACCCTTAAGTTCTTATACAAAATTTCTATTGCATTTATTTAAATTAATATAGCCTAAACAAGAAAATAATTTTCATATAATTTGTAATAATAATGTATGAAAACTTCATTATAACTTTAAATATTTAAAAAAATTTATTATGTTTTTATTTAATAATTTTCTCGAAATTACAAAAGAGTTAAAACATATTCCAAAATCAAGAGAAAAATTATCTGATGATAAACTAAAGAATAGAAGCAAGAAGAAATTTTAAAAGAAAAAATATAAATGAAAATATAAAACATACAAACGAATTTAAAAAAAAAATTACAATGCTTGAAAATTAAATTTGCAAAATTGAAATTATTAGCTGGTGAGAATGTACACATTAGAGATGGACTTACAACAATATTTAAACAATTTATATATTTATGTGTAGATATATCAAATTAAACAGCCTCTATATTCATAAATATTTTATTTCAATATTGTCTTTTTTCTTATCTTTATTACAATTTTAAAATTAATTTTGTACAGTATTTTTATTGACAGAGCATTAATAAATTTTTAAATAAATTTTTCCATATATGTAATGAAAAAAATATAAATACGAATTGCATAACAAAAAATATAACAACTTAAAAAACCATATATATTAAAGAAAAAATATAAAAATGAATTGCGTTACAAAAAATATAGCAACTTAAAAAATGATATTAAAATATACCTTTCAGCAGGGCTGTGCGGTGCTATGAGGCAGAGAGATGGCCGCCTCAGGCGGCACCGTAAGGGGGCGGCATAAGCAGCGAAATCAAAATACAATTTGACTGACCAAGGGCTAACTAGTAAATACATATAATAATAGTTTTTTTGGTCAATTCACCCTCGATGTCCTTAAAATCTATTTTTCTCCTTGCTCGAAACATTAAACGATTAGGAAAATGTGAAAATTGAGTATTTTGGGCACTTCGTTCGAATTATCGAAATCGTCTATTTATAAAAAGTTATAATAAAAGAATTGTTTAATACCTCATATTTGGATACTACACCCTTTTTATCAACTATTAGAATCTGTTCATCACATTTATTAAAATAAATGGGCCAAATCTGGCCACAAAAATAAAAAGTCAATTTATCATAGCTTTGAATGTAGATTCGTGAAAGTATCCCATCATTGATCCCACCGTTTACGGCTTCACTTTTAAACAATGAGCAGGCCATCTATGTATAGAAATCTGTGATGACAACATAGAAGAGTGTTACCTTTACACTATGAATAATCTAGAATCGAATCCTGAGCGCTACAGATCAATATTTTATAAGGAATCCAGATTCGATGTATCGCTACTCATTTTTCAACGCACATGGCGAAGTTTTTCACGATCTGACTAGCCCGTAACAGGATCCTAACTGCCCTCTCATCAACTTTCGCTAAAATTCGGCAATGAAAATACTAAATAATCTAATATTTTTCTTTTATAAATCAGAAAAATGTTATCAGTTCTGGCCAAGAGGCAAATATTTCGCTGTTATTTCCAATTCAACAGATCTTGTTATGTATAACTTAAGACAGAAGAGATTAACAATTGGAAATTTTTTTGTAAATATATAAATATATTTGTTATGAATTACCAAGCGAGAAGAATATAGTTATATTTGTTATAAATATACTCCTTAAAATATCATTTAACATTTTAATCATATGGGATTCAGTGTATGGATACCAGGACACATATTTTTGGAGAATAACACGCAGATAATCAGTTTTAAAATAAAATCTCAAAATCAGTTTTTTCTATTGAATAAAAGCGGAGATGAAGAATGGGACGTTTATTCTGAGACACACTATATCAATCGTTTAAATTAGTAGCAATGTAATTATTTGTATTATGGTGCCCTACTATCATTTTTTCTAGATCTGCCACTGAACATAATATATTTATTCTTAAAGCATTAAGGCCATTCACAGGAGGTATTTTAAGTGATCTGGCAATCATGCCTGATGGTCGTGATGGAAGGGTGCTGTGCTTTCACCCCGAAAGATAAGAATTTAATTCTTAGGTTCCACATTTCTAAAAGTTTTTCAAGAAGATTCCGGATCTGGCTTGTTGAATCCCATTCTTCTTCTGCTTATCACAGTTGTACACCATCAAGGATATGTGTAGATGGTGATGAGCAATGGAATACATTGTTGCATAGTACCCACCAGATTTCTTCTCTGGAGGACTTTGGGTTCGAGACTCAGGTCTTATCTCTTGAAAATGTTTATCATGAGGTTCGACCCCAGCGTCGATCCCTGTCCTCCACAATCCTGCTGACCCTTCCGCAGGGATGGCAACCTATTACAAAGGCTTGTTTCGCCCCAATATTCTTCATTGGTATTCTTACAGAATGAAAGTGACGTCATCTATTGGCAAAAAAATAAATAAAATGCCAGGTGGAAAGTGATGTCTAACTTCGCAGGGGAAAAGTTATCCGGCAAATCTAGGAACATCCATGCCTAGGAATCATGAATATCTACTGTTTAATAAATAACTTATGAAAAATGACAAGTATTTGATAAATAACTGCAGTAGCAATATCCATTTTATTTCCTAAATGAGCTCCAACATCAGGGCCGTGCGGTGCTATGAGGCAGAGATGCGGCCGCCTCAGGCAGCACCGTAAGGGATGGCATAAGCAGCGAAATCAAAATACAATTTGAACCATTCAATAATTAAAAATCTTTACGCAACACTTTTCTATATTGATCTATGTTGATAGTTCTGTTTTGAGCTTACAATTATTGACAATATTTGATTTTAATGTTAGTTTGTCAGTTCTGCTTTGAGTTTACAATTATTGACAATATTTGATTTTAATGTTAGTTTGTCTCGAGAAATAAGTGGCTGTGTTGTGTTTAAATCAGTAAATCAAAATAAAACAAAATTTGAACTAGCTAGAAGGACACTCATAGGACATATGACACTCGGGCTGGATTGCCCCTCTTCAGCTGCACAGAGGAAGGGAGCGTTACCTTAGAACAGTCGTTCTCAACCTCTTTATTTCACGAGCCGCATACATTTGTTTGCTACATAAAGAGGGCCACATACATTTGTTTTTTCTAGGTTAACCGGGCCGAAACATGTATATCAGCAGTTGGCAATTGGTTGGTGTCACGTGAAAAAGTCTGATTTCTAAAAAATCGCATTAACCGGGCCGAAACATGCTATATCAGCAGTTGGCAATTGGTTGGTATCACGTGAAAAAGTTCGATTTCTAAAAAATCGCCTACAAAAAGCTCCACTTCTCAATTTGTGAATGCCAGTGGTTTCCGAACAGATCTATGGCATGTAAAATTTCACGAGTGCATCAGAAAGGACCTAGCAAATTAAGAAAATTCTAATTTTTTCAGATTAAAAAAATTTTATATCAGAATTTTTATTTTTTGCATGTGGGAGAAGAATTCCACACTTTCATTAAATTCATGACTGTGCATTCCGGGCCGCACGTAAAAGCTTGGCAGGCCATATGCGGCCCGCGGGTCGCAGGTTGAGAATGGCTGGTTTAGAACCTAACAGAGAATGGGACATCTGTAAAAACAAATGTAAATTTAACTTAATCCCAGAGTGTCAGAGAAACGGTAAAAACAAATAGGTTGTGCATGTGGGATAAAATGTTAGGTAGTCGGCCAGATTGGCCGCGTGGAAACGCTTCGGCTTTCCATTCTGGAGGACCCGGGTTCAAGTCTCGGGTCCCACCCCTTGAAAATTTATCATGGGGTCTGGGCCCGGCCCGTTGATCCCCGTCCTCCACAATCCGGCTGATCCCTCCGCAGGGGTGGGCAGACCCCGTCCTCCACAATCCGGCTGACCCCTCCGCAGGGGTGGGCAGCCTGTGAAAGGGCTTGTTTCGCCCACTACTTAGTATTCTCCCTGAATGGAAAGTGGCATCATCTGTTAACAACAAAAAAAAATGTTAGGCATAAAGGAGGTGGAAATATGATGATAACAGATAGAAAATTTACATTTTCACACTTAAATACTATAGTCACGTTGATTAAGTACTCCCGAGCACTGAGTATTGAGTCTTTATCCCGAGAATACAGAAAGAAAAGAAAAACATTTAAGGGGCGGCATTTTGAAGACTTGCCTCATACTGAGAAAATCTACCGCACGGCCCTGCCTTTCAGGAATAGTATAAAGGAAATATTCTTGTAAAAATTTCCTTTTTTATAAGCACTATGTTGTAGATATGTCCAACAAATATTCTTATATATAAAATAAAAACTATTTTATCATTAATTAAAATGATGATCATCTAATTTAAAATATTACATTAATATGCAAATCTAGCTTCTATTAGCTGTTATCGAATAATTTGATCTTTTCATAGCATATTTGTATCAGTGGTAATTAAAATGGAGAGTGGAACTTCAAACTGATAATTTTCATTAATAGCAACATTGGTTTCCAATATACAAATGTAACGTATAAAACATAAAATAGATGCAAACTATCATTCTTTAATTCTTCTGAGACACAGAACAAGTATTTAAGCAATTGGTAATTCCTCATAAATAAGTCATCCGGAAGTTCAAGAGCTTGTTTTCTATCTCGAAAAAACCTTTTCGCATCTAAAACTTTTGTCAGCTATTATCCCTAAGAATCCAATCACGTCCAACATTTTCTTAGCAGTGAGAATGCAAAACCATTTTTGTACTCACAGGTTTGCGAGACGAAATTTAAGCGAAAGAGCGAGAATTTTCAGTTTTGAATATTGACTTTCTCGCAGTGGCGTTAAATGACATCATTAACCAGTTTTTGGCGTGAAGCAAGAAGTTTATGAATAAGGCCCTAGATCTACATTATATGATGTTATGATTTCTGTTGAGTTTTATTTTGACATTATACTGTTTATCATTCATGAAAAATGAAACATACAACTGAATGATGTCAAATTCATTTTTACAATCTATTCAAAAAAAGATTTTAAGCTTAGATTTAAATTTTAAGTTAATAAGCTTTCTTACTTTACTTAAAATTTATTATTTTTATGAAAATAATAAATTTTTAAGAAAAAAATATAAAAAATCTAATGAACAAAGTTGAATAATGTTGCTGATGCAGTGTAATACACAGAACATGCCAGAACATTTGAAAGAAATCACCAGAATGACTTTCATATTAGTTCAAGAGTATCCATATATAAAAATTTTTTTCTGAAAATATATTTTTTTAATTGGAAAAAGTAAAATATATAAATTATATTGAAATAAATTATGACTTCATTTATCATTTTCTAATCTTTTAAATTTTATCTATCTTCTTTTTTCCATCAAATATTTATGCTTTCTATATTATGTTTTCTTTATTTTATATAGGAAAAATATTCAAAAATATTATATATAAGTTTTTTTAATTTCATAGTGAATTATTACAATTATTGTTGTCATTAACAAAAAATATTTTACAAATTATTGTATTAAGTTTTATTACACATTGCTAGTCTCTGAAGCTATGTCATAATTGTTCAACAGATTGATGACATTAAGTGAGATAATGTAAATTGAGACATATTTTTCCAATGCAATTAATGTTTGGGATAAGTAATTTTTTATAAATTTTAAATTTTCTAGCAGAAATTTCTGTTTTGTTGTTAATGTTTTTTTGATCTAATTTTATAAGAATTCAGCATTTTATAATTTTTATATTTGTAATCATATGTTTATATCATTTCTTTTAATATTATTTAAAAATTCTATTATTTCTATTCTCTATATGTAAATGCAATAGCTTAGAGCCCAAGAATATTTTATGTATTATATATATTAAAATAAGTTAAGCTAATTAATGCAATTTTTCAGATTAAAAATTTTTGCCTACTTAAAAAAAATATTTTTGATTAACTGCTTTGTATTTGCGGGAACAACCTGTTTATTTTATTGTTTAAAATTCCCAATCCTTTTTTGTTTTCGGAAAAGCCTGCCCTCTATAAAGGAAGTTGCACGAGTTGTGGCATTGTAAAAAAAAGAAAAAAGTGCGAGAAATTTTTGGGAGAGAAATCGTCAGACATGTTGAGGGTGGATGACTTATAATATTTTTAAACTATTCATTCAATAAATTCCTAAGCCTATTATCTGAGTCCATATTTTTAACAGTATTTCTTTAAAATTAAAATTTAAATGACAAACCTGGTTAGATGAGTTGTGTACTTCTCTCATTTGAAAAATTTTGTCTTCATTGAGTGAATATTTGTTTTGTTTCTGGCCTATAAAATTGCAATATATATAGTTATACATATTTTAATTTTTCAATAAAAATTGAGTTTGTATTTTAAATGATACTTTTACCTTGATTATTAGGATAAGGAATAACTGAATCTGATGGAAGATATGATCGTACAACTAAGCCTTGACCATCAACTCTCTGAGCCCATCGACCCCGTGGTTGAATTGTCAGTGAACTTTCAGATTCTGAATAGGAACTTGATGTAGTTGATTCTTCTACTATCTACAATATTCACATTTGAAAATTAAAAAATGATTTATTAATGTTTATTATTTAGCTTGTGCATGAAGATTCCAGTGAAATATTTAATTACATACCTGTTTCTTTGCCCATCCAGGTAACTGACCAATGCTAAAACGATATTCAGGAGAATTTTCAACAGAAATTCCAGAATCTTCTTTCAAATGGGAATCCCAAACAAGAGAAGAAAAGCTTGAATCTTTCTTCTGTCCATCTCTCTCAGCCATCTGGATAGGCTCTGTCACAGCTGTCTTTCTATTAAAAAATACAATTTTTTTAAATGTGAAAAATATTATTATTTAATAAAAAGTATTATTATATTATCTCTTTTTCTTACTTTCCATCCTGCCATATATTATGTAAGGAATCATTAGCATTTTGTTTGGCAACAATATTTTGTGTAACTTCAAAAGGCAATCTCCACAGGAAGACACATCTAAAGTAAAATGATCTGAATTAAATAAAAATTTCAATATGTATTTATTAATTTAATAACATTTTATATCACATACCCATCGCCACATACAGAAACAATGTATTTTCCATTATTAGAAAATATAAGACTAGTAACCAATTCAGAATGACCAGAAATTACAGATATACATTCACCCGTGTAATAATTAAATATTGAAACTGTTTTATCAGTTGAACTTGTTGCCAAATATGTTCCAGTAGGATCTAATATAACCTAAAAATAAATTTAAAAATCATTTAAATTCAAAATATGATATGCATTTGATACTAATAAATATAATTATACCTTAATTAGAGTTCCTTCTTCTGTTTGGGATGCATGGAATGAACGACTAAGTTTTGTTGATACAACACTATAAGTTCTGATATTTTGATCTTGACAAGCTGTAACTATATTTTGTTGCTGTACATCAACATCCATATCATAAAATGTTGTTTTTCCTACCATATGATGCTCTCTAACAAATTTCAGGCGAGGTGTCTGAAAATGCATTATTAAATCTATATACATAAAATTTGGTCATTTTTTCAAAAAATTCAAATTAAAAATTAAATTCTTACAAATTGAGCTTGTCTAAATATCACAGATTTATCTGCTCCACATGATATTAATTGCAATTTGCTGCTATTCACAAATCTTACAGCTGTAACTGATGATGAATGATCATCTAAAGTCTGTAGAAAGGCATAATCTTGTTCGGCATCAAAAATATGAATTAGACGATCTCGACTAGCTGAAGCAAGATATTTTCCTTGTCCTATAATAAAAATTTTATTTAAATATAACTATAAATATAATTTTATAAATATTTTATATATAATTAAATATTCTGAGATAATTCATTCATTATTGTTCCACATTTACTTGAGGCAGGCTACATGGAAAGCAAAAATGTTTTTGAATAATCTTACTTTGAATTTATCTTACTTATTTAGCTTATTGTTCACTTTTATGAAAAATATTATAAAATAAAATACAAATTAAATTTGTATTTGAGCTAATTTTTAGATTAAAAATAAAAAAAATGATAAGTAAAAATAGGATAACACATTATACTTGTAAGGATATGTAGTTGATATAAAAAGAAATTAAAAAAAGGATAAATATAATATTATAATTGTTGGTTTCTCTTGTTAAAAATAAAATTGTTAGAAACTTAAAGATAAATTTTATTTTTATTGTTAAGAAAATAAATATATTGTGATTTAAAATATAAAATAGATGATGTAGAGATTATGCAAATCAGTGACATTAATTGGTATATAAGATGGCATCGATGGAAAAATTGGGGCAAATTGCCTGTCTTCTGGTGACTTTTTGTTATGTTTTTTATTAATCTATAATTAACACAATTAATAATAAAATGAAATAATAACTTCTAGAAGTGATATTTATGATCAATTATACTTAAGAAAAAGTATCAATATAGCGACTTTGCAAAAGTACTTTTGTTCTTTAAATAAATTTGAATTATTTCCCACTGCCTAGTGTGCTTAAGTCTGAAACTGTATTAGAAAAGAAAAAGGCAGTATATTAGTATAACTTTATGTTAATACTACTTAATACTACTACCTCCACCACCAATACAACTTCAAACAATCGTCGATTTTTACAAAAAACTCCAATGTCACTTCGCCAACTTACGTTGATACAACACCTCATCAGTTGCCGTTTTCCTTGGCTTTTATACCAGGTGACTTACAGTCCCATGCTGCTTCATTTACATACTTATAACAAGGTGACTTATAGTCCCGTGCTGCTTCATTTACATACTTATACGTAACAAGGGTAAAGTTATTAGCTTAGAGTAATTCCTCATGTCATCTTCTTTACAATTCATTTCTATATCAAACAAAATATCGATACAAATCATTCTTATATTCACATATCGGATCAGTGGTAAATTTAGTTAAATTAGAGGATGACGTCACTACCCGGGACAGCTCTTCCAGAGGACGGTTTCCTTTTCGTATCACGTGACTGCTAATGATGGAGACGGAGAACGTGGGAAGTAAGTTAACTTTTAAACTAAAATATAGGGACTCCAGCCCTACACGTTTGACTAATTATAATATAGATTCTAGATGCAAAACATTTTAATAATAATAATTATAAATAATAATTTTATATAGCCATCATGAGATGGTAGGTTTCAGTAAAATTATAAATTTTTCCTGTAAAAGTTACAAGAATTCCAATGTTTTGTAGAAATTGTGATAATTCAGAAATTTTTTTTTTTTTTTTTTACCAATTTTTGGCACTTTACAAATTTTTATAGAAACAAATAAAAATATAATAAATATTAGTCAAATTATGTTAAACTATACACTGAATGATGATGATAGCACACATAATCTAACAACATACAATAAAACACTCAAGATGATGGAAGATTGATTGTAAAAACATGTAGCTATACATTTTTGGACTGCACACAAGATATGAGCATCACCGCACACATTTTTTAGCAGTAGTAGCAGTCCAAAATGTGTGCAGAATAACATAAAAAATGAATACAAGTTTTCACAAAATGTATTAAGTTTTTATTACAAACAATATACAGAGAATTTTTTAATTTTTGCTTTAATATATGTTTTTAAACTATGATATGCAAAAGAAATGTTTCAATGTTTATAAAAATCCATCATCTCAGTGCCAAGTTTAAAAAGAAAAATTCCACTGTTGTTTATATGAATGTAAAGTAAAAAAAATTTTGTCTTAGATGTGAATACTATATTTACTTCTTAATTTGACAAGAGAGTCTTAATTTGAGCATTAAGGCTCTTGTCCTCCCATTTTTCATTAATGCCATTTTAAAATTCATATTTTGTTTTTTTTATGCTTCAATGGAATATTTTTCATTTTAGTTAATAAAATGTTTTAATTATTTAAAAGAACCCTAAAAAATCTCAAGCCCAATGCCCTAGAAAATTAGATCTGCCTCTGGATTCAATATATCTTGAAATTTTTTAAGTCAGTTTTTGTACAGAAATTAATTTTATCAGTTGATAATTTGCTACTGATCAAAGTAAAATCTTGATTATCATTGTGCCCAAATTTAGTTTTTTATATAAATGATTATTATTGAATTATCATTAACAGAAACTGCTTATTTTTCATTTTTCTTTGTTATAATGTAAAAAAATATTATTAATTTACAGCATTACAAAATCTATGCTAATTTCTAAAATGAAACAAATCTCATTTTAATTATTCAAATAAATATTTTACTTTATAAATTATTATTTTAAAGATATTAATATTAAATTTTTATTTTTATTTTAATCTATGTATAGTTTGGAATTTGAGAATTAGTACCAGAATTACCATAAATCAAGTGAATTGATCATTTGAGGCTCCCATGAGCATTAAATGGCCATTTTTTAGGAACTCCATTTTTTTAAATAATGTGTATCTTTTTTAACTTAGAATACAGGAACACTTTGGAATAAAAAAAAAAGAAACACAAATTATTTGTCTCAATATGTTTCAATGTACTTAAATTTCTATGGCAGAAGAATTGAATGAGATTTATAGATGAAATTAAAGAAGCAATTCATTGTTAATTTCCGATATGAGCTCAAATCTTGACCTAAATAATTTTTATCAATTGACTTTTTATATGATACATAAATAATGTCAATATTGTTGAAAGATTTTTGGAATTTTTTTAAATTTTATCACAATACTTATTTAACAAAGAAGTTCTAGATATTTTGAATGAATTAGATATAAAATAGAAAATTGTAGATATCAGTTGTATTAATTACAAGAAAATAATATGAAATAATTCTCTCATTGCAATAAATTCATATTTATTGTGTTTACTTGTATCATTTTTAGCTAAAGTCTTTTTCCTTTACATTAAGAACTTTTATATAATGATAGTTCATTTTATATAATTACATGTAATCAGTTTAATCTTTGTATCCAAAATATTTTATTTTGCAATTTATTTTTAAGTTGCATCTATGATATTTGATTTAATGTTCAGTATTGTTTATTTTTATCAAATGTAATTTCTCTAAATTTAAATTTGAATAAATATTCTTTTATTTTTCTGTTCAATTATTCCATAATTCTAATTGTAAAGAGCTGAGGAATGAATTACTGAAGTTGAAAATGTTTCCTTTTAATAAGGAACATACTTATGCCAAATTAATAATATGTAGTATTAATAAATTTTAGAATAGAATTGGTAATGTTATTTCATAATTCAATGTATTTTTTCCATAAAAATTTTCTGAGAAAAGATTCGTTTTAATCTTTCTGCTTTAGACTTCACAATAAGTATGTCCAGTTTTGTTGACAATTTTTAATCATTACTTTGCATTTGTGTGAAATGGAACATATACTAGGTTCAAAATCAATGATTAATAAATAAACTTGCAAGGTAAGATATAATATACAGTCATACCTTACCTTAGTTATTGACCAATTATTGAGATGTTATTTGAAGTTAACTGATTCATTATGGATAACAAAACTCAAGAATTGCTTTATTTATTGAAGACTTTGTTCATAAAATTATTGAATATCATGATTTTGCAATCATAAAATTCAAAATCTGAAAGAATTGTATGAATGCATGACATATATTGTTTCAGCAAACAACAAAATTTAATCAACTCATACTCTATTGGATGAATGGGTAACCAATTAGGGTATGAGTTGATAGGGAACTTTCAACTTTCAGGGTTTCAGTTATTTAGGTAACTAACTCATACCCTATTGAATGAATGATCAATGTCCACCTTGTATGCAACGTAGAAAGTTCAACAAGAGTGAACTTCAGCGTAAAGACGCAGTATCTAGCCATATAGTGGAAATAATATCATCAGCATTGATACACCAATGTATTTACATTACATTTTATGCCTGTGAACCCAGCCTTTAGTAGACTTTTATTTTTCCATATTAAAAAAAAAAAAAAAAAAAACAACTATAGCTTTGACTTTTCCTAAAAAAAAAAAAAAAAAAAAAAAGACAGACATACAGTTGAAAATGATGTAAATCAAAATGACTTAAGTCGAGGTGTGACCATATTCAAATAACAAACAATTATCATAATATATAATAATCTTAAAAAATATTTTAAATATAATGGAATAATTCTTTTTTTTCCTGATGCTATATTAATTGAAGATTGACTACAACTTTTTTAAAAATTAATTAAAAATTTATAATAAATAGTTTCATAATCATTTATACTTTTCTATATGATCAAAAATTGCTTAAGTTTAACAAAAATAGGTGAAATTTTTTTGGAACCACAGAGTAGCAAATTGATTTTTTTAATAAAATATCAAAAAACATCAAAGAATATCAGTAATAGTACAGTAGAAATGTGCACATCTAATTGTCAAAATGTTAATAAAATAATTTGATGCAATTATGATCATAATTTCAATAAATATTCAATATCTACTTCAAACATATCAATGATTTTTTTGAGTCAGTTTATCAATGTCATTGCTATCTGTAACATTAACAGAAAAATTACGTTATATGTAAGCCATATAAGAATGTAAGAAAAATCACTTTATATATAAGCCATATAAGAATTTAAAATTGTATTTTATGACTATGATAGCATTATTGATACAAAAGGATTGCTTCTTCTCATATCTTTTGCTTCTCTTGTATTGTTTAATGAACTTTTGTAATATGAGAATTATTAATGTATCAAAATTTTTTCATCCCTGAATATGAGCTTATATAAATAAAGAATTTTATCTTGTATCAATTAAATTTGAATTACAGGAATTAATCTTACAGTTTAGACAGTGAATAGTTTAAAAAATATTTTTAAGGCTATTTCTGAAGTTTTGCCTCTTTATTATTATATTTTTTTTATCACAACTAAAATGACGATATCAAAAACCAAAAAATATTTACAAAATTATAAAAACCTAAAAACTGTTAAATTTTAAAAACATGGTATCCTAGATATGCATTTCACAAAACATGCAGTCTGCAGTCTAGTCACAGTTCTATGTTTACTGTAAAAATCATTACATATATAACATTTATTTATATAAAAAAAACTTAGAATTACTGTATTTCTGTCAAAAAGAAAGTTCCAAAAAATATTGTATAAATACTTCTTTACAAATTATTGTTACAGTAATTCTTAAGTAATTTTTCTTCCATATTTTTTTTACAATGTTAAATTCAAATGTGAATATTTACATAATAAATTTTGTCTCATTAAATTAATTTCATTATTTATACATACATTTAATTCCAAAGATATTTATTATTATTTACATGAATTTTAGAGATTCATTTTTCACAAGTTGATTAATTTTCTTTGGAAGAAAGCAGTATCAAATTTACATTTTTTATTATTATATAATCTATTTATAAGTCCTCTGAGGTCTTAATTTGAAAATATATCCACCAAATTTCTGGAATTTTTAACCCACTTTTATTATTAGTTAATAATTTTCTTTGTCTTTTATTTTTATTTGTCTTTTTTATTCTTCTTTTTTAATAAAATAAAACTCATAAAATAATCTTTTTGTATGCTTTCTTTCTTATCTTAATATTTGTATAAAATTCCTATTTATTTCAGAGTTATTTTCAATACAATGTACTGCTATTCCTGATTTATACTGATTAAGTCTAATATATCTTTTATACTCTCCTATTCTTATTTTTAATTATCTTTTAATTTCTTCATCATATACAGTATATGTAGTTCATTATATGTGGTTCTAATTTATATACTACATTATCTCTATTTAATATGGATTGTGTTGTTCTTCCTAAAAATGTTAATTTTTTTAACTATAAACTCTAATTTTCAAATGGAACTGAAAATAATACATTTTATGTAGTAAAGAACATTTTTAAAAATTTAAAAATAAATATAGCCCCAAAATTAGAACTTTCTTTTTAGAATGTTTTTTGGAACTTTCTTTTTGACCGTAATACAGTAATTCTAAGTTTAATTTATGAGTTAAGTTTTTTATATAAATAAATCTGTTATATATGTAATGATTTTTACAGTTAACATGGAACTGTGACTAGACTAAAGAAGGCATGTTTGCTGAAATGCATATCTAGGATGCCATGTTTTTTAAAATTTGATAGTTTTTAAGTTTTTATAATTTTGTAATTATTTTGTGGTTTTTGGTATTGTCATTTTAGTTGTGATAAAAAAAAGTGTAATAATAGCAGCAAAAACCTTAGAAAGAGCCCTAAAAATATTTGTTAAATTTGAATTAATTATTTTTAATAAAATAATAGTTATATTTTTGGCAAAACAATAATAATAATTCTTAGTTTTAAAAAAATTTTATATAGAAATAAATAAGTATGCAAGTGGAATTATTTCACAATATCTTGATGATAAATTAAATGAAAAATTTTTGAAAGCTTTGAAGTAAGTAAATGAATTATTACTTTTAACATTAACAAACAATGTTAGTGTTATATTCATTAAATTTATTATACTCTACTTTTATATTTTTCTCTCATAACTTTTGTATAGAATTTGTGATGATACAAGTCCAGAGGAATGTCCTGAAAAGGTTAGGCTTAAAATTTTGTATTTAAATACAAAATAAATTATGTGTAACTTAATTTATTTTATTAATAATTAGAATATAAAAAGAAATTAAAAGAGATCACAGGAAATAAAATTATCTTTAACAGAAGAAATACCCTGTTTAGTCTACTATATGACAATGAAGAATAATCAGATTTAAATAAGATTCCAGGCATTTACGAAATCCCATTTTATGACAACCATTTACAGCAAACAGGAGCCTATACTGGTTATATGTCTAGAAAGTTAATTAAAAGAATCAATGAACATAATATAAAATATAAAAAGGCCAAAAAAAACTGTGTTAGTGCAAAAAGCAATCAGTACGAATCTCTCCATCAACTGGAATGACACAAAAATCGTACACACTGAAGACCATCCAATAAAAAGACTTAGAGAAACAGTGGACATTTTAGATAAAAGAAGATTTGCTGTTATGCCAATTAACAAACTCGATCATAATGACATCAGCAAAGTAGGGGGATGGTATCTACATAAAGGAATATATTAACTTAAAATTACAATTTTATAAATTCATTATATATTTATTTTTAATGCTGATAATTATGTTTATTAAGAAATTTCAAAAAATTACATTATTTAAAATCATTATGTTATTGTTATTCTAATGCTTATTATGCATTCTTATACACACATTTTAAATGAACATTTTTGAATTATATAATTTGAACTGACAAGGGTGTATATTGCAAACACTTTTTATTAAAGTTTATTCAGTTAAGTTTCTAATCTTATTCTTATCTAAAAGGTTATTATTTTTGTTTTTTAATTAGAAGACAGTGGCACTTCAAATAATTTAAATATAACTTCTTTAATAGTTTTTAATTTTTAAGAAAAAAAATCTTTGGAAACATTTGATACTAAAAATTTATATTATTTCATCAGTTCTTTACACAATTTTAATTTAGATTTATACAGAAAAATTATAGATTCACTTTAAAATAAAACTTTTTTCCTCTAATTAGATTAAAAAATTATCAAGAAGCATTGCATTGATTATAAAACAAGAACAGTTAGTAATTTATTATAAGCCATTATGTCCAAAATTCGACTTGCTTTTATTTCATGTTTAGTAATAATTTAATATTTATATTAAACAGATGTATTCAGTAGAATGTAAAATGCTGAATTTGAAGGTTCAAATTCAATTAATAAATAGTTAGAGCCATTGAAAAATAGCAATAATAGATATTCCTTTACATAGTGACTTTCATAAATCTGAATTTACATAAGAAATTTCCCAAAATTTTTTTTTAGAAGTATAGAGCATAAACATTTATTGTATTTATTAGTTACAAGTCCAAACATGTTGGTTTACAATATTTAAAAACTCATGTTATTTGATTTATTTATATTTTGTGATTGTTTGTTGATCTTCAGTACCATATTACTAGTAAGATATTATTTCATATGTAGTTATTTCTCTCGTTTAAGCAGTTAACAATATGGACCCATAACATTGTATAGAAAAGCATCTCATTCCATCTAGCTCTAATAATTTTTATTTTAGAATCTTGGCCAAAAAATTATTTTTCCCGATTTATGTAAAATCAAAATAAAAACACTATACATCAAGCACTTTTTGCAGTGTAGATTATTTTATTAACTTGTAACTAACATTTTTAATATATAGTCATCATCAGGTATGATTCTGTCCATTGTATGACCTGATGATGACTATATATTGAAAACATTAGTTACAAGTTAATAAAATAATCTATACTGTGAAAAGTGCTTGATGTATAGTGTTTTTATTTGAATTTAAGTAAATACAGTTTAAAGATTTAATATGTTTATGTAAAATTCAAATTAATAAAAACATTCAGTCCTAATTATTTATTTAAGTCAGAGAATCCTGCATTTGAAAAAAACATGTAATTGTTCTTTTTCTCCTCTATAGAAATCATTACAGAAATTTATAATTTATGAAAATTAGCATATCTTGATTATATAAATTTCCATATAAGTGAGGTCCAGCACAGATTTCCAGTCATTTTTATTCAAAATTTTGTAATATAAATCTTCTGAACAAATAAAGCTTTCATTTGGAAATGAGGATTAAATGAATTATAAAAAAAAAATCTTTATTTTAGAAAGCCAGAAAAACTGATTTTGAAGAACCTCTTGAAAATTATTTTGATCAGTTCAATTACAACCATACCAAGACTACTAAGGTTAGTAATTTTCATAATTTTTTTATTAATTTTATATTATGAATTTTTATAGAAAAAAATTCATCCTATACTTAAGTATACTAAGGGTGGAGTTGAGTTCTAGAAAAATATCATATCAGGTCATTAAGTATGAAACGTTTGATTTCAAACTGAAAGTTTGATTTATTATATCTCAAGCAAGAAGCAGTATAATTAATCAAAGTATGTGCCTAAACTATCGATACAGTTTTGCTATCTTAACAATAGCTTGTTAATGCCAGCAGCAAAGAAGCCTGGAGAACGAGTGGTGATAAAATCACAAAAGGCGTTTTCTATAACTTGTTGGGAATTAAATATTTTTTCTTGCAAGAAGCCTGAAAGAAATGGTAGTCAGTTGGTGCAAGGTCTGGGGAATATAGTAAGTGACAGAGAGTTTCCAAGTCCAGCTCCTGTAGTTTGAGCAATGTTATTTGTGTGACATGTAGTTGAACATTGAGCATTGTCTGCAAGAGAATTGGCCTGACTCTATTCACTAACCTCAGCTGCTTAATTGCAAGCTCCCTCATCATTTTGTCTAATTGGTTACAGTAGACATCTGCTGTAATTGATTGACCAGGTCTCATGAAGCTGTAGTGGAAAACACCAGCACTGGACCACCAAATAGACACCATTAGCTTTTTTTGGTAAATTTTTGGTTTCAGAGTATGTTTTGCACTTCATCTTTATCCAACCATTGTGCCGAATGCTTGTGATTGTCAAAAATAATTCATTTTTCATCACACACACTAATACGGTGTAAAAATGGTTTGCCTTTATGTTGCAACAGCAAAGAAAGGCAAGCTTCAAAATGATTTCTCTTCTGAAGCAGGTTTAATTCATATGGAACCCATCCATTCAGCTTCTTAACTTTACCAATTTGTTTCAAATGGTTAAATATTGTTGGAACAATAGTGTCAAAGCTTGCTGCTAATTCACGCATAGTTTGAGATGTATCCGCTTCCACTGAGCTTTCAGTTCATCATTATTCACTTTGCTTTCAGGTTGCCCAATGGTCCATTTTGAAGATCAAAGTCACTAGATCTCAAACCATCAACATACTATGTGTTCATTAGCCATGTCCTTGCCAAACACTTTGAATTGTCTGTGCTGTATTAGTTCCATGATAGAACTCATATTCAAAAATAATGAAAATTTTTGATTTAGCCATGGTTTACAAAATTTAATTTGCAAATGGCAACTTGATAGATAATCACAAACCAAAATGTGCTTCTGAAAGGCTGATGACATACTTTCACAATAACAAAAAAACAAAGAATTGTCAAAGTGAAATATCATAGATATCGGGTATCAAACTTTGTACTTGAGGTAATCAGACATTTCATACTTAATGATCTAATATAAATAAAATTTGTATTAGTCAGCCATGAATTTCTAATAAGAAAGAATATAAATGATTTTTAATTTCCAAGTTTCGAATCAGTAGCTAAAATTTATAGTTTTCTTCTTTAATATAATATTTTGTTATAACTGACATTTTTTCTCTTTTACACACACAAATACACAAACAAACAGATACATCATCCGATGCATGTCAGCGAGCTTCAAATTTGAGTATTCTGAGTGTTTGTTTGTTTGGTGTGTTGTATGTGAATTTATATGAAAAAAAGAGAAAAATTTCAGTTATAACAAGATATTATATTAAAAAAGTAAGGAAAATATAAATTTATCTATATATACAGGATGCCGGCTACTAGTTGGAATAAAATCAAATTATTACTTTTTTACATCAAAATAATAATAAAAGTTCTTATAAATGTAAGCCCAAAAATAGTGTTTTAAATTTACTTTATTAATTAAAACAAAGTTGAAATTAGTTCCAATTAGAACAAAAAAACTCTTTTTCATTAAATGTTTATAATACACTTAACAAAGAATAAATTTTTAGTAATTCCATTTTGTAGAACTAAGAAAATACAGAGATGCTTTGTTTTAGAGCAGCAATTGAATTTAATAATTATTGTTTTAACAACAGTGATTAACTTTTTAATTGTTGTTATTGTTATTATTATTATTTTTTTATTCTTTGTATTGAGTATGGCATTGTTAAATATTGATTATGAACATGTTGCCTTTGTTTTTATCTATACAGTGCTGGATTTAAGCCGATTGCACCGATTGCATCCAATCGGGCCCCGCGCTTGAGGGGGCCCCGTGTTTGTCAAAGTTTATGTAATTAAATATTGTATTAAGAAAAAATATTTTAAAATATGTGTCGTTTTTCAATATTCGCAGAACGTATAAATGGTACGATATAATAAAGAAAGTTACAGAAGATTGCAATTATCAAAAATGTCCACACATTCAATTACTTTTTTATATTGAGCCCTATTACAACAATTTGGATACAGGTTTGTACAGGGTAGTTATAAATTAATTTATTCTAATTACATCTCTCTGGAGCAGATTCTAATGAATATATTATATTGAAACCTAATATATGCTAATTAGGCCACAGAGTTGCTATTTTTGATGAATAAAAAGAAATGTTTAATGTTTTTTGTGGATGAATCAATCATGGTGAATCTCCTTATTTGCAGATTTACTCATTATTTCAGTCACAGACAAATAAGGTAGTTAGTGGAAGACATATTGCAACAGGTTAGTTTCCCATGAACTATTGAAATATGTAGATAATAACATCTTCATAATACTATTAACTTATTTAGGCTTTAGTGACTGTTTAGAATAGAATACTTTATTAAGTGCAAATATTTTTGTTATAAATAATTATAGTTTTATATCTAATAAAATGAATGAAATTAAATTTTAACTGATTACTATATGTTAATTTATTAAATAATGTTTGATTATTCAAGGCTCAAAGGGAAAGTAATGCCTCCAATTACATGCAGCACTATCAAGTAGTCTTCACTTGATGATGCTAGAAAAATTAAATATATTTTAATGCTTACATTTAGCAGCAAATAATCAAATTAAATACTTATTTTTATTGTAATTAATTATGGTTATCTCTCCATCATTACAATATTTTAAACAATACATCTATATTTCAGTCCATAAAATTATATTTTATTTCCATTTATTAAAAACTTAAGGAGATCATTATGGACTATTCTAATGAAGAAATGAAAAAGTAATTAACATTTGGCTGAAAAACAATATAAGCAAATATTAGCCAAACTCAAATTCAAATAATTCTAAGGATAATATTTCTTGAATAAATTGTAATTAAATAATTCAACAAATTTGGTCTAAGGATAAATTTTCTGATATATAAGGATAATCAAGTTACATGTTTATCATATTAAGATTATAAAAATGGCTAATTTAATCTTAAATTATAAAACTTATAAGAATATTATTGTCAGGTTTTTCATGTTTGTAGATTTCTCAATAATTATTCTGATAAGTAAAACAAATCTGCAATGAATTTAGATGCTAATTTTAGTTCATTATATTTAAATAGATCGTGCAAGTAAGTGGCTCAGGAATTCAGGCCTACTTAACTCCATGCAGAATAAACAAATCTCTTTTGATAGGCTATCTCTTTTGATAGGAATAAACAAGATGTTTTATTTATCTATAAGTCTATACCATACAAATTTCAATTACACTACCCAGTTTGGAGGTTTGACAACTTTTATTGATTTCCTCTGCCCTTTTCAAATTAGTAAATCTTGCTCACCTATCTTATGGAGTTTGGAAATTTTACTAGTAGAACCCTTGTCTCTGTTTTTATACAGTCAGTGAAGGAGATATTTTTCTTAAGAAGGTGGAACCTTGCTCCTTGGATTGATTTAGTCAATCTTCCTCTGTTTTATTTTTAAGACAGCTTTCTTTTTGCCACCTTTCTTCTGCTTTTTATTTGGAAGTTATCCACCAATCAGGGCAGTTTTTAAATCTAGTTTCTTCAGGAATATAACAATTATTGGTTTTCTCCCCAATGCTCTTCCCCATAACTTCCCTTTAAGAGTCACTGATCTATTTGGAAATCCAGCCAATCAGAGTAGATGTCATGAAAGTTGAAAAGGGAGATTAACTCTTTCTTTTCTCCATACCCCAAAAGACAGGGTTTTTCACTACTCTCTGGTAAGATGAATTGATCATCCCTATCTCCTCATTTCTTTTGAAGAAGGAAAAGAAAAGATAAAAAAATTTTTTTTTAAATTTAGTATAGATTCTTTATGTATAATTTTACCATTATATAATTTGTATTATATATGTATTTATATTGATTTTGTTAAAATTTCTCAAACATTTAATTTTAAACTTTAAACTTTTATTCTAATATTCTTGCGTTAGCTATTTGTTTGAACACTTGTTTGCAGATTGAAGTGGGTTTAATAAAACCAAAAGTACTTTCTGCAATTCTATAGTTGCTTATTTTTTACTGTGCCTGTCTTAGTGCTACAATTAGTATTTAAAGATAAAAGATATATCCTGGGTCTCTAAGATTCCATTTTTTTCTTTTTCTTCCCTAACCCTCCTATTCTGGGTTGAACAACCCTTCTGTTTTTATAACAAAGTCATCCATTCCTCCAAAAAAGGTAAAAATATATACAGTGGATTCCATTTAATTGGGACACCGGTTAATTGAGACAGCTGCTTAATTAGGACAAATCTCAAAGAACGAAAATCAAACTAATAAACCAATACAAAATTTAATCGCTTAATTGGGACAACTTTTCGCATAATTGGGACAGTAGCAGAAAAGGAATTTTCAATTTTTTATGTGGCCTGGGAATATTCTATGGAGTGTACTCCATATGTGATAACTCTGAGCATTTTTCATTAACAGGTAGTGAATACGCAGAATTCCCGCATATAGAATACATTGCCTTTGCATGCTGTGTAGGAACGACCGTTGCATTCGGTCTATGTGACTATATCCTGGCTAAGGATGACCGGGATCGACGGGAGTGCCCGACTTCTTGATCATGATAAGCTTTTTCAAGGGGTGGGACTCGACATTCGAACCCGGGGCCTCCAGAGTGGAAAACCAAAGCGTTTCCACGTAGATAATCCAGCCGACAAAAATGGGTCTTTATTTATAAATGTTACTTATTTTATTTATACATATAAGCCATATTTTGAGGGGCCCCGGAAAAATATTCCAATCGGGCCCTGCACTTTCTAGATCCGGCACTGTATCTATACATATATTTTTGTCATCCTTTTTTGGTATACTTCTGAATAAACTAAATAAATAAGTCATTTTCAGTCATTGCCTTATCTTGTCTATTCATTTCCATGCATTGAGAGTATTAAATCTGAATATTTTTTATTAATGACATTTTGGATTTACATAACTTTTCCATACATTTACAAGGAAATGTATCTAGAATGAGATCATTAATAAGAAAGATACAGATATACTACCTATTGCATGGCAATTTATAGCAAGAAGGATGGGACAATAACTGAGAAATTGATGCAAATATAGTTGCTCTTTACATAACACAAATTTGAATATGTTATTTATGTACCTTTACATATTGTATTTTTTATTAGAATATATTTAATTCATAGTATTCACATTCTTTTAATATAAAATATATATTTACAGTTCCATCAATATTTAATTCAAACTTAGAATTGTTATTTGAAATGTAAAATATGTTTAAAAAGAATAAATCTGAAAATGGGACATTTCTGAATGCTCCCTTTCTCAATTATATTGAAATATTTTACTTAGTAAATACTGAAAAACAAAGTATTTTTTATTGACTCTGAAGGGTGACTTTAGGTTCTTTGTAAATAATAATAATTAATCTTCATTTTGATATAAAATTGATTATATAAAAACCAAACAGCACTAATCAGGAGAAATATTTTTCAAAAACATTTTTGATCTAACTATGAAGTTTTCATTGTCACAATAGTGCAGCTGAAGAAGACATTACAAACAGGTTAAAAACATTTCTGAAATAAATTTTTTCTCTTGATTAAAGCTATTTGCTTTTTGTATAAGAAACTGGTCATTTTTAGTTTGTTATATAGTGAAGCATAGTGAAAGTTTAAAATTCTCATTCTTTAACTCTCAATGAAATATGAATTTTTATCAGAATGCACTCTCAATCACATCATCCCACTTACTGGGAATATATGATTGAAACGTGCTTCTCCAAATCTGTTCAATCACTAAAATATTCTATATAAATAAAAGTAGTGATGTGGTTTTTACCATCATCAATTCGACTACATTTTCTTCCCCTAGTAAGAGAAAAAAATTCATCAAGAAAAATGTTAGTCATCCCATTTTAGAACAATTGTTTAATTTTAAATTTTTATTTTTTATTAATTCTGCATAAAGTTTTTTATAATATAATTTTTCATTGCAGAATAAATGTTTTAATAGAAAATTTAACTTTTTCTTTTTTTTTGCTTATTAAAGCAAATGCAATACTCAGTTATTATTGGACTGTAAATCTTTGAGTTACTCTTAAGGATAATATATCTTAGAAGGATCTTAGCCAAGATCAACAGAACTATATTCCATCTGAAAGATATATTAGAGACAATATATATAATATTTGAAAGATATTAAAGATATTGAATTCAAACTCATTCTGAGAATCCAAACATAAGATATTAATTACTGGTATATATAAGGTGTTCCTAAAAAGTTTAACTAAATTTAAATCATAGATCTACTCATCAAAATAAAGCAAAAAGTCCATATAAAAGTGAGTCAGGAAATATTTCTTTTTAGAGATAAAGTATAAAAGCAAACAATTTTCAGTTAGTCCATGATGGTTATAGTAAATTGTGGTTTGCAATCAATTGTAACAAAATGAACTGAACATTAATCACTGTGCAAACTATTGATATAATCTGCTAATGCTTGGAAATAATCCATGATTTTGCTCTTTTGCAAGGGTTATATATATATATGCCTTATTCTTTTACATCCTGTATTATCTCAAAAAAGAAACATTTCCACACCATGCTTATATAGACTTTCTGATTTATTTTGATGAGTAGCATCAGTGATTTAAACTTGATTATACCTTTTTAGGAACACCTGTATATATTATTATTTACTGTATGTGTGAACATATATTATTGAAATGTTTTTATATTTTAATAATAATATAAAAGAGGAATGTTCATACTATTTGCAAACACTAGTTAACATTCCAGGAATGTAATCAGAGATATGTCAGACTAAATCTTTTTAGCTTCTTGCCTAGTGTGGTGATGTACAAGTTCTGTCCCAAAAGTAATGAGAAAAAAATTACATAAATCAAATAATCGTTCTTACAAAGAGAAACAGTTAATAATCTTTGAAGTATGCACCTTGGGCAGCAATACAACAAATCCAGCGTTGCTGCCAGTAGTTGTAGCAATGTTTGAACTCATTTTGTGAGATGCTGCAAAGCCTTGTGGTTACAGCTCTTTGGACATCTTAGATTGTGTCAAAATGGCATCCTTTCATGTCCATTTTAAGCCGTGAAAACAAAAAAAGTCACAGAGCCAGGTCAGGACTGTATGGTGGATGGGGAAGCACAGGGATGTGTTCTTGGGTTAGATATTCATTAACAACCATCACTGTGTGGGGCCTAGCGTTGCGTGGTGGACGATCCAGCTACCAACAATCTCCAGGCGGACCCGATTTACCCTTTTCTTCAAGCGCTTGAGCACTTCCAAGTAAAATTCTGAATTCACCGTCTGCCCAGGTGGCACAAATTCTCTATGGACCACTCCTTTAGAGTCAAAGAACACGATCAGTAGTGTTCTTCGACTCTCTTAGATTGTGACAAAACTTCATCTTTGTAAGCCTCCTTTAACATTTGGAAGGTTTCCTTACCACTTTTATTGAGTTTAACACAAAACTTTATTGCTTAGCGTTGCTCAATAGATCGCTGCATCTTAAGTGTAACGAGCCACGCTCACGACGACTCACTGTTAGGCCACTGGGCATGTTCTGTGAATTAGGAGCAGCTGTGCGACTGTTGGAATATGTCACTGACATTCAAATCCACATTTCTGCGCCACCTGTTTTCCTCGGCAATTTGACAGAAATGCGCAGAAAAATTATTCTCATTACTTCTGGGACATACCTTGTATAACAGAATACAGTGGATTCTGCTTAATTGGGCCAAATCTCAAAGAACGGAAACCAAACTAATAAACTAATAAAAACAGTCGATTCTGCTTAATTGGACCACCAGGCCAAATCTCAAAGAATGGAAACCAAACTAATAAACTAATACATAATATTATTATTAATACAGTGGATTCCGCTTAACTGGGGCAACGCATAATTGCGCCAAATCTCAAAGAACGGAAACCAAACTAATAAACTAATACATAATTTATGCTTCGGAAACCAAACTAATAAACTAATACATAATTTAAACGCTTAATTGGGAGAAACCAAATTAATAAACTAATACATAATTTAAATGCTTAATTGGGACCAGTAGCAGAAAAGCTCAAAGAACAGAAACCAAACTAATACATAATTTAAATGCTTAATTGGGACAGTAGCAGAAAAGGAATTTCAATGTTTGTTATATTTTAGGGATTTTTCAAAAGTATGGCAACACTAAGTACACTAATACTTGTTGTGTGCTTTCTTAAAAAAAATCCTTATATAACACTGCATCACTAATACTTGTTGTGTGCTTTCTTAAAAAATTCCTTATATAAAAATTATAACAACATTTTATTGTACCGGTAATTTTTCAGGTTAAATCTTTCTATAAGATAATACAGACTATTTTATTGGACCAGTAATTATTCAGGTTAAACCTTTCTACAACAATACAGACTAACACAATGGAGCGGGTCGTTTCTTCATATTCTATTACAAACACATCGTCGACACACTGTCGCTGCACTAATATAAACATCCATTCTTTAGTAAAATTTTAAGTAAATATCATTGCTGATAAATATTATATAACAATACTGTATTCGGCAACACTAGCATGATGAGAATCAGTTATCTATTGGCGTGAATCTGGCAAGTGTGTATCTATTTAAGAGTCTACTGTTACTATACCTAGCAATATTCATTTACAGTGTCAATTTTATTTAAATTTTTAAACCTTTGCCAAGATGTCAAGAAAGGATTTTACACTTTCAAGTAAAATTGCATATTTGCCAAGATGCCAAGAAATGATTTTACACTTTCAAGTAAAATTGCTGGGCTGGATAAAATTAAAAAAGCACTATTTAAAATAAAGCTATCGTAGACTCGCTGATATAACTGGTGTACCAAAATCAAAAGGCCGTTGTAGACCACTGGTATAACTGGTATACCAAAATTTATCATAGCGCTTCTCCTACACAGACTTACTGATACAACTGGTGTATCAAAATCAAAAGACTACACTTGACTCACTGAAATAAATTAAAATCTACCATAGTATGTCTTCTACAGCAAGAAAATCAACTGCATGAGTAATGGGCATTACAGAAAGAAATTCTGGGAACATCTAAAAGAAAGCATGATGGAAAGGATCCGGAAGTCGAAGAAACATTAGATCAATGGTTTTCTATAATTAGTGGGCGAGGCATGAATATCAGTGGCCCAGTGTTGAAGACGAAGTCAGAGGAGATCGTTAAAAGCTAATAATTAGATAACTATTTTAATAAAGCATTAAAATAGGTACCTAATTATTATTTTTTACCTATTATTTATTTATCTACGAATTACATATTTTATTAGAATTTATTATTACTTCTTTTAATTGGGGCATCTGCTTAATCGGGCCAAAATGACTTAGTCCCAACATGTCCCAATTAAATGGAATCCACTGTATATTGAAATCACACAATTATTATTTACTGTTTATAAATAACAATAATATGATTTGATGAAAGTTTTTAAAACAATAGTCTATATGAATTTTTGATTAGATTAAAAAAATAAGAATAATTATAATTTAGATAAATTCTAATTAGCATTATAAACTTTTTTTTTAGGTAACTAAATTAACTGCATCTCAGAAGAAACTCATGAAAGTGGATAAAAAAGGAATGAAGAATATCTCAAACTTTTTTGTCAAAAATTCTTCATGACTAAAATTATTAAAATTTTTATATTGATATGAAATAATTAATATTATAATCTATTTTAATCAATTAAAATTTTTAAAAAGGTTATGGAGAAGTTGAATTTTATGTAGCATTGTATCATTTGAAACCTTTATACAAATACTCCTTGCATTATGAATATTCTAGTTATAAACATTTATGCTTAGAAATATGAAATTTCACTTTTACAAATTTCAAAAATATTTCAATAATTTTAAACATTATGATAGCAGAATTTTCTAGCAACCAATAAAAGTAAAATTATCCAGTTAATTTAATATAGTAATATTCCAAGATGGTGGCAGTTATGCCAAATCTCTTGCTTTATAATAAGAATTTTTCATTCATATCTCTGAAATAAGAAACTTTTAATTAATCCATTTGTGAAATAAAAAATACAGTATCTAAAATTATTTTGGAACTTTTGGAGGCAAAATAACAGCAATATCCAAGTTACAAATAAATTTATGTATAAATTAAGTTTGTAACTCAAAAAGTGTCTGTATAAGGTATGCTAAATCTTTTTTTTTTTTTCTTTTAATCTTTCCATTCCTCAGTGGATTGAAAGGAAAATGTGAATTAAATTTATCTGTTATTTTCTATCATCATCATCATAACTTCTGCAAATATTATGTAAATTTACATATTACGATTACTACAGAACAGAGATAATTGAAAATTATTGATATGGGCCTAATACTCAATAATAAGCAACTAACTAGCTGTAATTCAAAAAAAATAATTATTAATCTAAAAATATAACTTAAAACTTTATCCGCGTGGGGAAGTTTGGCTTGTTCGTTATTAATGGGCCTAATATTTAATAAAAGGAAAGATATTCATATATTGTGAAGGAATATCTCTTGCAGATATTCTGATTTGAATGAAATTCATATTTTAATAGATCTACTAGATCAACAGTTTCCAAACTTTTATATGCAGTTTTTCCTTTCTACAGAAAAGTTGTTACACCTCTTTTATACATAAAAGTTCATCCTGCCATATTTTCATAAAATAACTTGCTCAAATATTTATTATTTATAATATATGATAGTCTACATCAGTGCTGTCCAACCCGCGGGCCACCTGCAACCCACCACTGCAGTGAATGTGGCCCAACATAAAATCATGAATTTTCTTAAAGCATTGAGATTTTTATGTAGTTATTTTATGTTTTGAAATTTGCCATAACATCATCAAATATCCCACTAATAAAGAAAAACAAATTTGTTTCGCTGGAATATTTATAATATGCAAATTAGTGAAACTACTCAATTTTTTGGATGTTTTCGAACTTTGAACAAGAATTACTCAGATCCTGCACATCGCCCAGACTTACTGCTAAATGGAAATGAAAGGACAACTTTTTAATAGCTAAATAAAACTAATTTCAATCATATTGGAACAGTACTTGTCATACAATAATTTTTCAAAAATATATTCCCGATCAGGAACGTTGGATTTTCGAAGGTTAAATACCTATCTACATTTCATATTTCTATTTTCTAAAATATTTCTTATTTCAGTGATTAAAATTTCTTGATCCGCTCAATGGTTTAAAAAATTTCTGAACGAAAAGAAGTCAAATATTATTATGCTAAGACATTTTTGCTTATTTGTCATGATAAATATCATATATTGTACATTATTTACTAACTTTTTAGCTTAACAACTATCGTTAGAATTAGTATATTTTATGTGCGGCCCGATACAATTTTTTTTTCTTCAAATGTGGCCCAAGGAAGACAAAAGGTTGGACACCGCTCCGCTGGTATAGATTATAATATTTTTTACAATAAATAAACTCCGGACTCGGCCAGTTGAACCCACTTCAAATTTTCGGTTGATCTCATCATTGTTGTTGGTCAGCCTGTAGTGGGGTCTAAAAGGGGTATATCACATGATATACTTTATTTGGCGGCTTAACTAATCTAACCTAACCTGACAATAAGTCGCTAGTAGCTACGGTGGAAGCACGTTGTGCTTCCACCCTGGACCAACTTCAATTCTCGGTCACACTTCCAGATATTTTCATTAGGGGTCAGAGCCCGGCTCTAACTTCATTCTCCACCTGATGGTAATATAGTTTCATGTTGATGTTTCCAAAACTATAATACTCCATTTAGCATCAGAAGGTTTATTATATATTAATTGCTAAATTAAACAAAAATTCTACATTGAACTGACAATATAAAAATTACATTGGATGTGGACGACTACGTGCCGTTATCTCTGGACGCTGTTCCCCCATTGTCCGGCTGGAATGTCTCTTTCGATGTCTCCATCTGCCACGATAGCCGTTCCCCGAATTCCAAAGGTGTACGATTACCGCATCAGGTTTCCGCGGTGTCCGCTTCTCGTTGGGGCATCCACGTCGGTGTATTATAGAGTAAAGCTCGCTAATTTGTTCTTTGAGGCCAGCAAGTTGTTCAAGCTGAGTCAGCTCCGATCGGTTTATAGTGGTTGTGTTTATGGATGGAGCCGCTAGATCGCTGATTTTGTCCGCTACAGTGGCTAGTTGTGAGTGGTCGCCAGGATGTCTTGTGTGTTTGCAGGTAACCTTGATAACCAGAGTGTTTTTAGTAGTGGTTCACCAACCGCTTCACCGGCGAGATTACGCACACGTGTAAGGAGTTGGGAAGGGTGTTGGTCACCGAGTTCCAACCCTTGTAAAAGTCTACGGATTTTGGACTCTTGGCTCTCGGAATGAAGTTCTATTTGACCTCAACGATTTTAAAAAATTTCTGAACGAAAAGAAGTCAAAGATTATTATGCTAAACATTTTTGCTTTTTTGTCATGGTGGATATTATATATTGTACATTATTTGGTAACTGTTTTGCTTAAGAACTATCATTAGAATTAGTATATTTTATGTGCAGCCCATGACAATTTTTTTTCTTCAAATGTGGCCCAAGATTGGACAGGGGGTGTCCAACCTTTTGGCTTAAGAATATAAGAATTATTAAAAAATTATTATAAATATTTTGATAAGAATCTATATAGACCCCTGGTCTATATAGATTCTTATATAGGTAAAGTTGCAAAATGATTTCTTCTTTATGAGTCTGTTCTGAAAGATTCCATGAATTTTCATAATTTACAATATAACCACAAAATAAAACTGAAATAATTTTTTTAACGATATTTCAAATATTATCCCATGTTTTTCAAATATTTGCTAGCACAGATGTAGAATATTGCTATATACATTTGTACAGCATTTTAGCATAACTGTTACATATCATTTTTGTATAAAATTGACCATGCCCAGTTGTAAATGATTAACATTTGTAATAGATAATTATTATTGTAACAGTACATCAATTTTGATGTGCATTTACTTATTCTGAGTTATCCTGTGTATACATATTCAATGTCAAAGCTAAGAAATTGCTGATGTGACAGGAGACAAAAAAGAGAAATATTGCAATCTAGATCAACCTAATTGCACTATTGCAGATGTCTTTGTTTGCATATCTTATTAAAAATATTAGCAATATTTTTGTGGTTGATGGTTACAAAATATTTTTGTGGGGAAAATTTATATGAAATTTTATAAAAGTTATTTGAATGAATCCTATTCATAGAATTACGGTAGTTTTTTTCTTTCTTTCCCAATTTCCTAGACAATTATATTTGTATTGTTTTAATTATATGCTGAGATAAATTTAATTTCTGAAATTTCAAATAAAAATGAATTTTTCTTAGAATGAATTGTATAATTCATGCTATGTCTCCTTTATACATCCTAGTCCCATTTTATAATATTTTAAATTAAAAAATATTGGCATGAATTATACAATTCATTCTATGTCTCCTTTATACATCCTAGTCCCATTTTATAATATTTTAAATTAAAAAATATTATAGGTATCATGAAAATATGCATTAATTTTATTAAAACAATTTTATTTCAGTTTTGTAAAAATAAATGAAAAAATAAAAATCTAAACAATCATCCCCAATTTAAATGGACATGGCACACTTGGAGTATATACTATCACCACTCATTTTCTGGAAAATTTCTGTTTAGCCTACTTTACTCTGCAGTTTATAATGATAGTTGTATTGATTAAAGAACCTATCTGTGGTCCAATTAGAGCAATTCAATAACGATTATAGCTATTTTCCTATGAGAGGAGACATTTTTAGACTATGTTAGGTTTTTTGATATAAATCAAAAACTTCTAAGAATCATGCTTAAAAATTATTCAAATGAAGAAAGAACATGTTATTTTATATTAACTATTCTTTAGAATGATGAAATTTTGATGAATATATTATAGTCTGTAGTATTTATATGACCGAATTTCATTTATCAAAATTTGTGTAATGCATAGTTTTATGCATTACACAAATTTTGATAAATGAAATTTAGTTCTCAAACTATGAATTTTGATAAATAAAATTCAGTTCTCAAACTATGAATTTTGATAAATGAAATTCAGTTCTCAAAATATGAATTTTGATAAATGAAATTAAGTTCTCAAAATATGAATTTTGATAAATGAAATTAAGTTCTCAAAATATAGTCCAAATTTCATTATTAATGATTTGTTTTATTCAGTGGACTTGTGATTACAGGTAGGCCTCGATTAGTGCAAGTTCGAATAATGCGATATTCGATATTGCCAATAGGTAGGCCTCGATTAGTGCGAGTTCGAATAATGCGATTTCGATTAATACAGGTAGGCCTCAATTAGTGCGAGTTCGAATAATGCGATTTCGATTAGTATAGGCCTCGATTAGTGTGAGTTCGAATAATGCGATATTCGATTAGTGCACATTAAAAAAATGATACATTTTTCAGTTAGTGTGAGCAAATATTCAATTAATGTGAGTTGTAAGCACGAGCAAATATTCGATTAATGAGAGTTTATACCGTTTTTCAGTTAGTGCGAGCAAATATTCGTTTAATGCGAGTCACCGTTTTTCAGTTAGTGCGAGCAAATATTCGATTAATGTGAGTTGCATCGTTTTTCAGTTAGTGCGAGCAAATATTCGATTAATGCCAGTTGTAAGCATAGACCAGTGAGTTCGAATAATGCGATATTCAATTAGTGCGACTTATAAAAATGATACATTCGAATAATGCGATATTCGATTAGTGCGACTTATAAAAATGATACCGTTTAATTTCGATTAGTGCGACTTATAAAATTGATACCATTTTTCAGTTAGTGTGAGTTTGAATAATGCGATATTCAATTAGTGCAACTTATAAAAATGATACCGTTTCGAGCAAGTATTCGATTAATGCGAGTTGTAAGCATAGACCAGTCTTACTAACAAAGGTCCATTCTCTTTTATGATGTCAATTAACAAATTAATGTTAATTTTCGGTTAGTAATGCACCTCCTTTTATGATGTCAATTAACAAATTACTGTTAATTTTCAGTTGGCCTCCTTTTATGATGTTAATTAACAAATTACCGTTAATTTTCGGTTAGAATTAATGCGAGTTGTAAGCATAGACCAGTCTTACTAACAAATGTCCGTCCCTTTAATGATGTCAATTAACAAATTAATGTTAATTTTCGGTTAGTAAAACCGAACGAGGAGCTTTTTATGATGTCAATGAACAAATTACCGTTAATTTTCGGTTAGTAAAACCGTGAGTTGTAAGCATAGACCAGTCTTACTAACAAAGCTCCGCTTCCTTTTGCATGTTGTAAGCATAGACCAGTCTTACTAACAAAGGTCCGTCCCCTTTTATTAACAAATTAATGTTAATTTTCGGTTAGTAAAACTGGACGAAGAGCAGTCCAAGAACAATATAGATCAGTCTTACTAACAAATGTCCATCCCCTTTTATGATGTCAATTAACAAACATTCTTACTAACAAAGCTCTGCCTCCTTTTATGATGTCAATTAACAAATTTCGTTAATTTTTGGTTAGTAAAACTGGACAAGGAGCAGTCCAAGAACAATAGTTAATTTTCGGTTAGTAAAACCGGACGAGGAGCAGTCCATGAACAGTCACATAATTTTCAGTTAATAAAACCAGACGAGGAGCAGTCCAAGAACAGTCACTTGCTCCGTCTCCTTTTATGATGTCAATTAACAAATTACCGTTAATTTTTGTTTAGTAAAACCAGACGAGGAGCAGTCAAAGAACAGTCACTTGGCTTTGAAGGGCAGTAAAACTGGACGAGGAGCAGTCCAAGAACAGTCACTTGGCTTTCAATCTTTTATGATGTCAATTAACAAATTAATGTTAATTTTCGGTTAGTACCATTTTATGATGTCAATTAACAAATTAATGTTAATTTTCAGTTAGTAAAACTGGACAAGCATTCTTACTAACAAAGCTCTGCCTCCTTTTATGATGTCAATTAACAAATTTCGTTAATTTTTGGTTAGTAAAACTGGACAAGGAGCAGTCCAAGAACAATAGTTAATTTTCGGTTAGTAAAACCGGACGAGGAGCAGTCCATGAACAGTCACATCAAATGTCCGTCCCCTTTTATGATGTCAATTAACAAATTAATGTTAATTAAAGGTCCGTCCCCTTTTACGATGTCAATTAACAAATTAATGTTAATTTTCGGTTAGTAAAACCGGACGAGAAGCAGTCCAAGAACATTCACTTGGTTTTGAAGAGGTGAAACTCCTGAAAGATGGGCTTTTTCCCGTTAGCTATTTAACATTACTATTATTCAGCTTTGTTATCGTATACATACAGTACTTATCAACATTTCCTATTTCCATTTTCTAAAATATTTCTTGTTTCAGTGATTAAAACTCCATGGTTCTGGTGACCTCGTTTGAATGATGACATCGAGCTCTCCACAAACGTCACCTGGTTCCACTGCGTTCAAATGATCGTCATCAATTTTCTCATCATCTGAATATTGGTGATGATCGTCAGGTGGTAAAGTGGCGATTTCCGGCTCTTCTTTCAGATTTGAAGCTGATTCAATAATATTCAACGCTTCTTCAATCGTAATACAGCGTCGAACAGACAGTGAAAGGAAATTGAGCAAAAAAATAACGTTTATCTTTAGCTGGTAACAACTGAAGCTTATTTGAAAACTGACACATGACAGGCTCCACCTACAGTCCTTATATAGACTCAAAGAAAAATATGGAAAGTTCTAGAAACTTCTAGAACTTGTTAGAAAGTTCTAGAAAATGTTGCATTCTTCTGGAAAATTCATTTGAAAGTGTTATTTATTTATTTTTTACAGCTGTGTACTTTTGCATTTGTCAGATCCAACGTTCCCAAATGGGAACATTGATTTTATCATGGCAGAATTTGTAACAGTTCGCACGAATATTCGCAGATAACACATAAAGCTGGTCAGATAGTACTTATAAATAAAATAAATTGTAATTGGGTCACACATTTCGCTGGAATATTTATAATATGCAAATTAGTGAAACTACTCAATTTTTTGGATGTTTTCGAACTTTGAACAAGAATTACTCAGATCCTGCACATCGCCCAGACTTACTGCTAAATGGAAATGAAAGGACAACTTTTTAATAGCTAAATAAAACTAATTTCAATCATATTGGAACAGTACTTGTCATACAATAATTTTTCAAAAATATATTCCCGATCAGGAACGTTGGATTTTCGAAGGTTAAATACCTATCTACATTTCATATTTCTATTTTCTAAAATATTTCTTATTTCAGTGATTAAAATTTCTTGATCCGCTCAATGGTTTAAAAAATTTCTGAACGAAAAGAAGTCAAATATTATTATGCTAAGACATTTTTGCTTATTTGTCATGATAAATATCATATATTGTACATTATTTACTAACTTTTTAGCTTAACAACTATCGTTAGAATTAGTATATTTTAATAAGAGTTTCTCTTCAGTTATTCCGTCACGTCCGGCTCACCAATTATAGTTTCGTGTTGATGTTTCCAAAACTATAAGACTCCATTTAGCATCAGAAGGTTTATTATATATTAATGGCTAAATTAAACAAGAATTCTACAATGAACTGACAATATAAAAATTACATCGGATGTGGACGACTACGTACCGTTATCTCTGGACGCTGTTCCCCCATTGTCCGGCTGGAATGTCTCTGTCGATGTCCCCATCTGCCACGATAGCCGTTCCCCGAATTCCAAAGGTGTACGATTACCGCGTTCGGTTCCCCACAGTAACTCTACCAGAGGTATGAGTGGCCCGTGGTGAGAACTGGAATACCCCGCCGCTAAGTACATACACAGTAGGGAGCGGCGTATAACTATACAGAATCGATCGGATTGACCGCATGGAAACACTTTGGCTTTCCACTCTGAAGGGCCCTGGTTCAAGTCTCGATTTCCATTCCTTGAAAATATTTATCATGGGATCCGTGCCCGCCCCATCGATCCTCAACCTCTACAATCCAGCTGACCCCTCCTAGGTTTTTTTTGTCAACAGATGACGCCACACTCCATTCTTGTAGAATACTTTGTGACGGGGTGAAACAAGCCCTTCCACAGGCTGCCCACATCTGTGGAGGGGTCAGCCGGATTGTGGAGGACGGGGATCGACGGGTCGGGCCCGGACCGATGATAAATATTTTCAAGGGGTGGGATCCGAGACTCGAACCCGGATCCTCCAGAGTGGAAAGCCGAAGCGTTTCCACGCTGCCAATCCGGCCGACCCCCTTCACATATAGGTTATTGTTAGGTTAGATTAAGCCGCCATATCCTCATAGAATATTTCTGTATCTGGCGGCGGCCACTTATAGAGCCCATCATAGGCTGGCCAACTCCCATGGAATCAACTGGATGGTTGAAGGATGGGGTTCAATGGGTTGGGTCCGGACCCCTCCTGAAAAGTTGGAGGTGTAGGACCCAGATCCTCCAAGGTGGTAAGCCAAAGATTTACCATGCGACCATCCGGCCGACGATCCCTCCTAGAGGAGGGGAGCTTTTAGAAGGCCTTGTTTCACCTACTGTGCTAATAAAATGGAAAGTGGCGTTATCTGCTAACAAAAAAATACAAAGAAAAAACCTTTACAATAAAAGTCGGCCAGATTGGCCATATGGAAACGCTTCGGCTTTTCATTCTGGAGGATCCAGGTTCGAGTCTTGGATCCCATCCCTTGGAAATATTTATCATGAGATTTTCCACAATCCTGGCTGACCCACAATCACCTGCCCACCTATCCTCGGGGATAGACAGCCTGATTGTGAAATACTCACTTGAGTTTCGTCCCGCCACTAAATACTCTTACTAAGTGGAAAGTGGTGTCATTTTTGACCAAAAATCCTGACAATAAATAAACCAATAAATAGTATATTTATATTATTTTTTATTAATTAGGTACTACTTCATATACTAAATATTGACTTTTCATGATGCGAGGCAGCATTGAAAGTACGAAAGAACCACAGGCAATTTGTGAGCCGTAATTTTGCTATTAAGATTATATAGATTATATAGTTATATAAATAATTAAATATTTTAAATATGGATTCATTTCCGTTAAATGAAAGATGAGGTTCAACCATGGGTTCAACAAGCCGAATCTAGACGCCTCCTGGAAAATATTATTTGACTAGGGACTTTACGTTCCGTCCATTCGATTAAGTATTATTGTATTATAATAGAATAATAAATCTATAAACTAATGAAAAAAGCTAAAAAATCATTTCTCTTGAATATACAGTACTATATAGTTAGACAGACGGCCGGATGACATAATGGTAACGCGTTGGCGTGCCACGCAGGAGGATGCGGATTCGCGTCCCGGGTCCGGCATCTCCTGAAAAGTTTTTCAGAGTTCCGGGCCTGGCCCGGCGATCCCGTCCTTCACTATCCAGCCCCCACAGGTGTGGGTGCAGCCCATGATTGAAACTGGCCCCGCCCCTTAGTAATCTGATTTATTGGAAAGGGGCATAACAACGTAACAAATATATATATATAGTTAGACAGATCTAGAGGAAACGCTTCGGCTTTTCTCCAGAGAGAATTGGTTCGAATCCCAGTATTACCCCGGTTGACCCCATCATGGGTGCTGGCCAGCCTGTGATGAGCTCCATAAGTGGCCGCCGCCAGATACAGAATATCCCATGAGGATATGGCGGCTTAATATAACTGACCTAACCTAACCCAGTATTACCTCTTAGAAAATTTATATGAGAGTTCCCATTCTTGTTCCAGCTCATTGATCACTTCCTCTAAAGTTCTAAAGTTCACTTGTTTTCTAAAGGCTAATCCTTCCATGGTTGTGGGCGTTCTACGATAGGAGTTGAATTAGGCTCATTCATAGGCCCACTACATTAATCAATAGTAAGGGAAGGGGGAAATGGGAAAGAGTGTAAAATAAATAAAAAATATATAATTAATAAATAAATTATCATGAGGAATTCAAATTTAGTTATAGAACTTTGTTTACATTAATGCTTATTAGAATGAATTAAAGTTTTTATTTATTCCTATAATTAAAATAATGAAATTATGTTTACATGTTGCCTGCATATATGTTTATACCAGCGTTTCCCAAACTTTTTCTATGACGGAACACTTCACAAAACCTGAAATTTTACGGAACACTTTGGTTATTTGATAGTATAGGTAGATATTAATAAATAAATAATTTAGGCAAAACAAACATTTTTTATCAAATTGTAATTATGTAAAATAAACTAGCCACTCAAGTTTCAACTTGGCACAGTATTTTAATTAAATCATATAAAACATATATTAATTTTCATAATTTTCTACGGAATACTTATATATCTTCTGCGGAACATAGTTTGGGAAACGCTGGTTTATACTATACTCTTGTGTAAAAATGATTATGTAATACAGTATAATACTGTATTTAGGAATCAATAATATAACTTGAATCTAAACAATATGTAAACTACAAAGTTAGATAATTATTCAATCAATAGTTATTATGAACAAAGCAAAGATAAGACCTTATAAAATCTAGATTTCTCTATTGTAAAAGAAGGTTTAGTATAAACCTAATTATAAAAAAAAGATTTCAAATCATAACATTACTTTTTATTTTTAGACACCAGGATGCGTGATGGTGGATAATAAATCAAAAAGCAGTTGTTACCAGAGTGAATATGAATGAGTGTGTTACAAATAAGTTTTTTAAATTAATTGTGTTTTTATAAAGAAAATGGATGTAACTAAGCGTATTATTGTATTTTTAACTTTTTTTATATGTTGTGGTTGTATTATATTCCTAGCAGTTTCATTAGCGACAAAAGAATGGATTGTTGCTAAACCTGTCAGAATAGTTGTCAATCTTACGGATGAAGATGAAGGAAAATTTCGCGGCTATATTAATTTTGGTCTTTTTGAAGGGTCAAAAGAGTTAAATCATGGTTTTGGAAATAGAAAAACACATATTTCAAGTAAGTTAATTACTTTAAAATATATTTTAAAAACATGCTAATAAATTTAGTTCAAATAGTAAAAAACGAGTCATAAAATAGGGAAAAAATTATGAAAGATCGTTAATTATAGAATTTTGCCTATATTATGTTGATTTTTGTAGAATATAAAATTCTAAGCACCTATTCAATTATTGCAGTTTTGTTTTATATTTTTTAATAGGTTTTTGACAGAACTTAAAAATTTTTTACAATCCTAAAGTGTAGCAAACAGATTTCAATATAGATATACCAAAAAAATATATTAATTGAGGAAAGAGTAGGGGCTAAATGGTAGATTACCTGCTGGTGAACGATGTTATGTTGCATCTGGCAGCATGGCATTGTCTATATAGCAGACTTTTTTAATGAATGTATACATGTTTTCCAGAACATGATCTAGAGATCAATTAACATAAATCTTTGGTTTAAAGATTCACGTTAATTGATGTATATCATTAAAAAAGTCTATATAGGTGATGTAATGCTGCCACTTCTTTCACCAGCAGGTAATCCACTATTTTGCTGCATCATAAATAAAAATGAATGAATAAAAATCTTTCCTTTTGTTCAGTTTTTATATATATTATATCAGCTAAAGAAAATCTGTAAAAAAACTGTAAATAGTATCATGCATATACATAATGCAAAGTCTTGTCATTCCATTGTCATAGAATAGAAAAACTATATTCATAACACGATTCTCTATGAATAATTTAAATTTGAATGATAAAATAGTGTTAAGTATTTTAAGTTGTATATCAAATAATAATCTCAAAGTGTTGTTAGCAATAATTTTTATTGTTGATATTCATTATCAATTTCAATCCAGAGATTGAAATTGATAATGAATTGATAATGAAAGGTGACCATTAGTCTCGGATTTTGTTACATTGTCCTGCATCAGTATATGTCCTGGATTTTAAAATTGTCCCATTTTCAAGATAGAAGTTTATTTTTTGAGATTTGTGTGTGAAATTGGCTAATTGGTAGCAGTGTTCGAAATGAATCATCAAATCAACATTGTCAAATTTCTGCCAATAATGCAGTGGTCTTAAGCTACGTTTAGATGGTACTACTATTCATGCAACAAGATGCATGCAACTAGGTGCGCGAGAAGGCATGCAAAGACACATGTCTCAAAATCTGTTCCCCGTCCTAGTTGGGTTGCATGTGCAACTAGTCATGCAACATCTTGTTGTTTTGATTATTTTTAAACTTTTTTGCAAATTTTTCTTTGCTCTATGGATTGGGATATGAAGAAAACACTTAAATTTATTGAAGAAGTTAAATTTATCGTCGTCAAGTCATTCTAGTAAATTTTTTTGAAAGACTGGAACTATCTATCCTGACTTGGTTCAAAAGACTGATGTTATTAGTGCTTCAATTGAAATATTTGCAAGTCAAAACACTTTCTTTTTTCTTTTTTTTTCTTCTGTCATTTGAAATATAACTCTTTGTGTCGGCATTTTCTGCAATATATCCTCTGTATGTGAACACGAAGGGGCATGCTGCATGCCTCATGTGGCTGTTGCGCATTGAGACATGCATCATTCTGCATACAACATTGCATGCAGAGAGGCATCATCTAAATATAGCTTTAAACTTGCAAACGAATGTGGCCCAATATGCCCTTTATTGTAACTAGTATCACATTTATAATTTCACAAGAGAATATAAAAGATATTCAGAAAAATAAAATAATTACTACTACTTTTTGTGAAATATTTAAAAATCAATAAATTGTTTTTATAAATTATATTAAAATACCATAAAATATAAAATTTTTTCAATACAAAAATTTCACTTCAAACTCATAAAACTATCATTTATAAATGGTTTTATAATTTTGAGTCTGAATTAAGAAAACAAATAATTAACAAATTCTTTAGATTACCTCATGTCAAATGATCAGCCTATGTATAAGGCCGCGTTTACCCCGCCAAGTATTTTCCTTTAATATAATACATCTATTCTTTCTTCCTCCATTTGTAATTCTAAATTAGCAGCGCGCATGTCCAAAACTTAAACATAGTTGAAGTCTCACGGCGTACACGCTTCAGGGCTCGGCGTTCACTTTGCGGCGTATTAACGCTAGATATGAACAGGCACACGGCGCAAAAGGGGCGGAGCTATGACGAAAGCGCGCGCAAACGTTAACGCTTGCGCTTGGTGTAAACCGGCCTTTATAGTATTTCTCCATACGTAGGAACTGAACCAGTACGCGTCGCCATCTTGAAAAGTGGTTTTGAAATCCGAGATAAAAGTAGTTTTTTGGGATAAATGTATACACAACAGAATTGTCGATTGGTGGTTTAATCATCAGTCGGTGGGGGCGAATCTTTAATTATTCTGCAATGTATAGTTTTTCCAAAAGGTGAAATTGAAGTATCGAAGTTGAATATTTGCCTTCCCGTCGACTGATTAAAAATGCTAATCGGAAATTCCGTTGTGTTAAAGATTCATTCTAAAATACTATGCATTAGAGCAGGGGTTCTTAATGTTTGGATGACTGCAGACCCCCAATGGTCCCATACCCCCCTCGACTCGACTGTCGAAATAATCATCTTTATTCCTTATATTAGTTGCCAGTATTTGAATTTACTGTACTTTAGAGGTCGAGTCCCATACCCCGCAGCATTTGATTCCCATATTCCAAGGGGTATGGATACCTAGGTTAAGAACCTCTGCATTAGAGAATTAAAGATTGATAATTAAAATACCAATCGAAATGCGGTTGTAGATTCATTCGAAAATATTTCGGCTTTCGAGACCTATTTTGAAAATGGCGGCGCTCATCGGTTAGTTACTACCATCGATGAGTTACTATAATTTCATCGTTCACTTATTGGACGCCTGCAGCAAATAAGTGCGGTCCTTTTGGAAAGTTTTTCGATTGGTACTATTTTCGTTCAAATGGCGTTAATGTAAATTTGTAGCCGACGCTAATAAAAGAAGAAATGCGAATATTTTTTCATTCTCTAATTCTAATACATTTCGAAAGCTTAAACCACACACCTCTATCTATTGCAGTTTTCGAGATACTCTTTAGAAAATTAGATTGGTTCTCACCGACTGTGATAAAAAGTACAAATCCACAGTTCTGTTATTTTAAAAGTTAATTCCAACCATAATCTCGGTTTTGAAGTTAACTTTTCAAAGTGCAGAGCTCACCGGTTCAGTATATTATGCGGGGAAGTACAGGTAGGTCTCGATTAGTGCGAGTTCGAATAATGCGACTTATAAAATTGATACCATTTTTCAGTTAGTGCGAGTTGTAAGCGTAGACCAGTCTTACTAACAAAGCTCCGCCTCCTTTTATGATGTCAATTAACAAATTACCGTTAATTTTCGGTTAGTAAAACCGGACGAGAAGCGGTCCAAGAACGGTCACTCGGCTTTGAAGGGGTGAAACTTCAGAAAGATGGGCTGTTTGCCGTTAACTGTTTAACATTACTGTACTATTATTTAGCTTCGCTTTCGTATACATACAGTAGAGTACAGAATTTTCTCTTTTAAAAAGTATCGAAATGGATAAAAGGAAGAA